>CAWUFW010020889.1:0-137378 GCA_963921515.1 Calotriton arnoldi
TCGGGCCGGAAATCTCTCCGACCGAGCCGGACCCGGAGAGATTTCCGACCGAATCGGACTCCGTGCAGTCCGACCGAACGAGTCCGATGCATTCGTATGCCACCGGACACGAAGTCGGTCGGACTCCCATTGAACTCAATGGGAGCCGGTCGTACAACGCGTACGCGGGCTCCCATTGCCTCAATGGGTGCGAGGCGGACAAGGGCGCTCTACAGCGAGTACGCCGCGAGCGCTTCGCGGCGCACACGCACAGGTAGGGGGACCCATGGGTCCCCCTGTGTGCGCCGCACGGGTACGCCAGACAGGGGTCCGACACGGACCCCCAAAGTACAGCTCCGACAGCGAGTTCGAGTCGGACGGCGCGAGTCGGTCGGAGCGGTCGAGGTGCGCATCGTACTTACCCGGCCGGAAAACGTCTCCATTGCGCGGTGCGACTCGTGTCCGAGCGAGTCGGTCGGAGCGGTACGATCCGGGTACGAGTCGGTCGGAGCGGTCGGGTCGCCCGGACGAGTCGGTCGGCGACCCGCATCGTACTCGCCGGCCGGACCCGCGTACGGTTCGGTCGGAAACAGGGCTCCGAATCGGATCCGGTAAAGCCGAATCCTATTCGGAGCCCTACCGGCCGAGATCGGAATCGGCCCCTAAATGTGTGGCAATTGCAACATATGGGGCGGGCCTTTGGGGGCATGTTAACGTTAGTATATTACAGGTGGCTGAAAATAGGTTTCTTAAATCTCTTTTAGGGATTCCGCAAAGTTCTTCAAATGCGATTTGCCACCGTGAACTGGGTATGTTATACCTTGAAGATATTATAAAAATCCAACCATTGATGCTGTGGTATAAAGTGTGGACCGTGGATGAGACCGAGTTTAATCGATCTGTTTTGAAAGACGCATTGAGCCTGGATAGGAAAGGACGTATCAGTTGGTTGGAATATATTAAGAATTTTCTAACTAAACTGGGGTATATAAAAATTTTTAATCACCCTGAATCTATGCATGATGTTTCAAGAAAGGAATTTAAAGCCACTTGTCTACGTTATCTGGGTGATCAAAGAGCCTTGCTAGAAGCTAGTAAGGTTTCTGTAATGGCACACCACGTGATAACACCGTTGCCCAAAATACAACCATACATATTATTGATAATGAACGATTATGAGAGATTTTTATTGACGCGTTTTAGACTGAATATTTTCTTTCGTTTGGTCAGTTTCCTTACAGAATGATTGGTCCAAATACCTATGTAAATGTCCATGTGACGATATTGCCGCACAATCCACTTTGCACATCGTGTTTTTTTGTAAATTTTATATTAATGCCAGACGGAAGTGGATATTACCAATTTTAAGAAAAAACGGTCAAAGACATTGCCTATCTGCTTTCGTAATGTTGCAAATTTTAGATGATGTTTTAGTTATTGCTTCAATGATTGAATTTTTAAAAGAAGTATCTAAACTCCGAAAAACCATGATTATGTAGATGGGATCAGATTTTAATGGTCTTGAGTTGCTTAGAATTTTTATGTGATGTACTTTTATGGTAAACGTTTGTTCACCGAATAAAGTCTTTTGAATTGAATTGAATTGAATACCATAAATATTTATCAATTAATGAATTAATATTAATGATCAACTAATTATCAATTAATTAAACCTAAATTACTTTCCACCCTCTAGCCCAATAAACACCACAATACAAACCTAAAAATCATTTCACAATTTCCAGAACTAATTTTACATTAATAAATTATTATCAATTAACTACAACTTATTAATTAATTTAAAAGAATTTACTTCCCACCCTTTACCACTATAAACCCCACAACTCACATCTCAAATTAATTACACAATTGCCATATTTAAATTTTAATTAATTAATTAGCATTAATTAACAAATATTTATTAATTCATTATAAATAAATTACTTCTCACCCTATTCCCCTATAAACCCCACCACCCGTTCCTAAAAAATTGACACAATTAACATAATTAATAACCAAATAATTAATTAATAATAATTAACAAGCAAATGATAAATAATTAATAATAAATTAATTACTACAATTAACACTATAAAATATAAATTAAATAAATATTAATATATAAAAATATTAATACATTTATTAGAATTAAATTACTTCCCACCCTATTCCCCTATAAACCCACAACCCGCTCCTAAAAAATGACACAATTAACATATTTACAAATTAATTAATTATAATTAACAACCAATTAATAAATAATTAATAATAAATTAATTCCCACAATCAACAGTATAAAATATAAATCAAATAAATATTAATAAATAAAACATATTATTAATTTGATTATAATTAAATTACTTCCCACCCTATTCCTCTATAAACCCACAACCCGCTCCTAAAAAAATGACACAATAAACATAAATACCAATTAGTTCATTAATACAAATTAACAAACAATTAATAAATAATTAATAATAAATTTATTCCCACAATTAACACTATAAAATCTAAAATAAATAAATACTAATAAATAAAAAAGAAAAGAAATGTATTATAATTAAATGACTTCCCACCCTATTCCCTATAAACCCACAACCCGCTACAGAACTAAAAACACAAAATGTAATTAACATAAAATTAATAACTACTAAAAATGTAACACATATATTAATAAAGAAAAGCAATACTTAAACAAAAAAATAGATCGCATACTTTTAAAATACATACTAAAATACATAACACTAATTAAAAAATCGATATTTTAAGCAAATAGATTTTTGCAAACGATATTAATGACTTCGATATTTCAAAACCGATATTTCTTACCTTAAAGTCGATATTCTTGACCACGATATTCTTGCTGTTGATATTTCTGTATCACGATATTTCCAACTCGATATTTGTGTATGTGGGCATTTAAAACTTGATATTTTGTCTGTGCACCGCAGAAAACTCTGCAAACTCTGCGAACGGAGCAGAGTCCACCGCCCAGGCCTAGTGTCAGTGTCTGCTCTGGTGTATGCCTGGGTGTGTCAGTGACTGCATTGGTGTATGCCTGGGTTTGTCAGTGTATGCATCAGTGTGTACCTGGGTGTTTATTGGATGTTATTATTGTATCAGTGTGTGGTTGGGTGTGTAACTGGCTGTATCAGTATGTATATGGATGATTGAAAGGCTGTATCAGTGTTTGGCTGAACGTCTAAGTGGCTGTATCAATATGTGCCTGGGCGTGCGATTGGCTGTATGAGTGTGTGCCTGTGTGTGTTGGTTTCTGTATCAGGGTGTGGCAGGGTATGGCAAGGTGTGGCAGTAGTTGTATCAGTGTGTGTCTGGGTATGTCAGTGGCTGTATGTCCCTGGGTATGTCAGATGTTGTACCAGTGTTAGCCTGGGTCTGTGAGTGGCTGTATCGGTAAGTGCCTGGGTGTGTAAGTGGCTGTATTGGTCTGTGCATGGATGTGTCAGTCTCTGTGTGGTTTTATCAGTGTATGTCTAGGTGTCTGAGTAGCTGTATTGGTGTATGTGTGTAGGTGTGTGAGCGGGTGTATCAGTGTATAGCTGGGTATATAAGTTGCTGTATTGGTGTGTGGCTTGGTGTGTGAGTGACTGTATGAGTGTGTGACTGGGTGTGTGAATGGCTGTATGAGTGAATGAGTCTATGTAAGTAGCTGTTTGCATGTGTAAATGGGTGTATGACTGGCTGTATGGGGATTTGACTAGGTGTATTAGTGTATGTGTGAGTGTGTCAGTACCTGTGTGAATTACACTATAGGTGTGTGAGTTCATGTATGTATGCATGTATACTTGTATGGGTGTGTTAGTGACCCATGAGTTAAATTAGTAATATACATTTTTAGAACTTTACAAATACATTTTATTAACACTTTACAAAACAATTTAAACCAAACAATTAACAAATAAACATAACATAACTTATTTAACTATTTACAAATACACTTTTGTGCACTAGTACTTCAGGAAGCACAAAGCAAAGTGATGTTTAAAAGCATCTTACAATACCATCAAGAGTATAGAAGGTTACAGATAAATGATTGTAGTGTAACGTTTGCAGTGAGCAGCTATCTAGGGGCACTACAGAGAATGATTTACATGGGACAAATTCCATGTGAAAGCACTTAAAAACAATTCCAGAAAGGGGCCACAACTACATGATGTGGGACAAACTAAGGGTCTGAATAGGATGGCGATCGGAAAACCTCCCCGACCGCCATGGTAGAGGGAAAAGACCGCCCGCATGGACCGCAACATAACCGCCAGTCGAATTACGATGGCCCGTACGCGGCAGTTCTCTTTGAAAAAATAGAAAAGTATAAAATTGTTTGAAAAACTTTCTTAAAAAACAATAGCACTTTTTACAGACATTTCAAAAGTACCCCACAAAATCCTCCCAAGACTTCTGACACAGTTTTTGACTTCCCCTGAATTTCAACCTGCACTCTTGTGGGGTGAATTCATACTTACTAACAAGGGCCTCCTTCATGGTGGGATACCTCAACCTGTCCCCCATCTCTAGATCAGTAGGGCATCCCTCCCATCACCAGGAATATGACTCCAAAGGCCAGCTTCCCAATCCTCCTCAGAGATGGGCTGTACCTCTAGAGGTACTTCGTATGCCTGAAACCCCCTCTCTATATCACCCCCTCCTTAAAGTCAGGCACCAGGTTTCTAGGTATATAGACTCTGCACTGAACACAGTAGTTGTGCTACCACCATTTTTGCTAGACTCTAACAGCTATTTGGCCTTGAAGTCTAGCTCCTTGACACTCGTTCATGAGCCAGGAAGACCCATTTCTCCTCCAAGGCTCTCTTAGTCTCAGCTTTTCTCTCCTCTGCAGCCAGCTGGGCCAGCTGCAGTCTCAGATCCCTCTCAGCCTGTCTGTCCTTTAGGTCCTCAGAGGACCGGGTTTGGGTGGAGACACTATTTCCTGCTTTGAATCCAGTACGAAACTCTCTCTCTCTGGGGGATCGCCTTTCTCATCTGGAGCCATTGCCCAGTCAGTTCTCTGCTTCTCTCCCTCCTTCTCTGAGCCCCAACCCTTTGGGGTCCTGATTCTGAGGTCAACTACAATCAGGGTTCTCCTTTCTAAAGAGTGCTGTGGTGCAGGTTGCATTCTGTGGATGTACTCCAAGGCTCTACGGGTGAACTGGTACTCAAATGTGGACGTATAGGTGAGTAAATGGGTGTGTAAATGGTTTTATGGGTGTGCGACTGAATGTTGCAGTCACTGTCTGGCTATATGAGCGGTGAGTACATAAGTGCATTTGTGGGAGTGTAACTGGGTGTGTAAGTGCCTGCCTGACTGTGTGAGTGTGTGCAAATTACATACTATTAAATTACATACTATAAGCAAACACCCACATCTAATTTCAAACACATTCATTCATACTGACTTGATAAAATTACTATACTTTAAATATACCAATTACTCTTTCTCCTTTTCTGCTCACTGTATTTTTGGTAAATGTTCTCATTTAAGCTCCCTCCTATTTTCCCTTCTAGAAGCTACACATTGTCTTTCAGCTTATATACACTCACAATGTATTTCCATCTAAATATACTTTTATATTCTACAACCTAATTAATATACCTGTATAAGCTCTTTGCTGTGCTGTTCTCCCAGTTTTATTTCTATGTCTGTTCACATCTGTTTTCATTCCAAATCTCCAGTGACAACTCCGACAATCCACCTCCACTCTCAGTAGAAAAGCAGCTAAAATAGCTACTTTCACCATATGCTCTTACTTATACTGCTATAGGTAACAAATCTCAAGCTTCCTTTCATCTTTTATTTTTGTTATGCCACTTCTAAATGTCCAGTCCCCCAACTCTGCAGATCCACGTGGTACTCAACGTGACCCTGGGTAATTTTGCTGTGAATTCGTGGATCCATCATGGAAATGTGTGGGTTTGTGACTGGGTGTGTGAGTGTCTGAGTGGGTCTGTGAGGGGGTGTATGACTGTCTGTGTCAGTGTGTGAGTAGGTGCATGAGTGTCTGAGTGGGTCTGTGAGTGGATGAGAGTCTGTGAGTGGGTCTGTGACTGGATACATGAGTGTCTGAGTGGGTCTGTGAGAGGGTGCGTAAGTGTTTGAGTGGGTATGTGAGCGGGTGCAAGAGTGTCTGAGTGGGTGTGTGATTGTGTGAGTGGGTGTTGGAGTGTCTGTGTGAGTCTGTTAGTGGGTGTATGAGTGCCTGTGAGTGGGTCCATAAGTATCTCAGTGGCTCAGTGAGTGGTCATTTTTTCTATTTTTAAATTTCGGCCGAATTAGCGGATTCACCACAATTTAATTCACAATCATGGCAAAAAATACGTATAGGCCAATTTATTTTCAATCATGGGTCCTTCATACACCTCTACTTTGCACACATGGGGTCAGAGTACCTCTACTCTAATCCCTTCTATTCCATTTTTTGTCAATTCTCACAACCGGTGACCGTTCCCTCATATAAAATGGTAGCTGCAACTTTGGGAGTGGCTGCATGAGTGTCTTAGTGAGTGGATGTGTGAGTGTCTGAGTAGGTCTGTGAGTTGCTGTGTGAGAGTGTAAATGCCTCTGTGAGTGGCTGTATGACTGAGTGGGTGCGTGAGTGTCTGAGTAGATGTGTGAGTAGGTGCATGAGTGTGTGAGTGTGTCTGTGGGTCTGTCAGTGAGTGTGTGAGTGTGTCTGTGGGTCTGTCAGTGGGTCTGTCAGTGGGTGTGTGAGTGGATCTTTGAGTGGGTGTGTGAGTGGGTCTGTGTGTGGGTGTATAAGTGTCTGAATGAGTCTGTGAGTGGGTGTGTCAGAGTATGAGTGCATCTATGAGTGGGTGTGTGAGTTAGTGGGTCAGTGTGTTAGTGGATCTGTGAGTGTGAGTGTCTGTGTGGGTCTATAAGTGGGCATGTGAGTGTCTGTGTAGGTCTGTGAGTGAGTGTGTAAGTGTCTGAGTGGGACTGTGTGTGGGTGTGGGAGTGTCTCAGTGGGTCTGTGAGTGGGTGTGTCAGAGTATGAGTGCGTCTATGAGTGGATGTGTGAGTGAGTGGGTCAGTGTGTTAGTGGTTCTGTGAGTGGGTGCATGAGTGTATGTGAGTGTGTGAGTGGGTCTGTGAGTGGGCATGTGAGTGTCTGTATAGGTCTGTGAGTGAGTGTGTAAGTTTCTGAATGGGTGTGTGAGTGTCTGAGTGGGTCTGTGAGTGAATGAGAAAGTCTGTGAGTGGGTCTGTGACTGGGTGTGTGAGTGTCTGTGAGTAGGTTTGTGAGTGTCTATGTGGGACTGTGAGTGGGTGTGTGAGTGTCTGATTGGGTCTGTGAGTTGGTGTGTGAGTGTCTAAGTGGGTCTGTGAGTGAGTGCAGGAGTGTCTGAATGGGTCTGTGAGTGGGTGAGAGAGTCTTTGAGTGGGTCTGTGACTGCATTTGTAAATGTCTGAGTGAGTCTGTGAGCGTGTGTGTATCTGAGTGGGTATGTGACCAGGTGCAACAGTGTCTGTCTTGGTCAGCGTTCCTCTACCCTAACCCCTTCTATTCCATTTTTTGTCAATTCTCACAACCGGCGACCTCTACCTTGCATCTAAAATGGCAGCTGCAACTTTCCTCTCAGGTTACGGCCAGCCAAACATGGCATTGCTGGTGGCGCGTGAATCCACGGATTCCCCGCGGGGGATCCAGGGAGGATATTCATTCCTAGCAATCTATATTTCTTTTTTTCTTTAACAATTCCCAAACTACTGAACGGATTTACACCAAACCACAAAAAGCGTGCTTTTTGGACCAAGATCCAGCTTTCTGCCAATTTATTTGTAATTCCGTTCAGTGGTTCGGGCTGTAGTCGTGTCTAAATTCTCTATGGGAAACTGCATGGGAAAAACGCGTTTTGGGACCCCTCTTATTCTCAGCCCCCACTTAACAAATCACTCCGAAACGTTCAAGACAGCAGCTGAAGTGAGTGGCAAACTAGTTTTGAAAATTTTGTAAGGATTCGTCAAATGGTGCTAAAGTTATTGGCCAAACAAAAAGTGCTTTTCCTATGGAAACTAAGGGGCCTATTACGATGGCGGTCAGGAAACCTCCCCGACCGCCATGGTAGCGGGAAAAGACCGTCCGCATGTACCGCGACATCACCGCCGGTCGAATTACGATGACACGCGGTCGAAATCCGACTGCGTCGGTCTGATCGCAGGCATTAACATTGTGGCGGTTGCTGCTGCCCGCAGCACCACCGCGATGCCGAAAGGAGCATGTCCTGCATTTCCCTGCACTGCGTGGCAGGCACTGCACAGTGCCTGCCACCTGGTACAGGGAAATGTAGGGGGGATCATGGGTACCCCCCCATTGCACCCACACCCCCCCAACACATTGGGGGCCCGCAACAGGCCCCCGGAAGACAATCACTGCATGCCTTTCCATGGCGGTCTGACCGCTGAGGAAAGGCTGGCTACCGCCGGCATCATAATCCTGCCGGCGGAGCCTGCTCTGCACTGCCACCATTATCCCGGTCCTGCTCCGTCTGCCAGGCAGGAGTGCGGATGGCAACCGGCGGTAAAGCGGCGGTCGGAATTTCCCACCGCCGCGGTCACCACCGCCATCCTAATATGACCGGCGGTTTTCTTGGTTGCGATGACAGGCGGATGTCCACCGCCGGTACGGCGGGCGCCACCGCCTGCCCGGCGGTGGACATCCGACCGCCATCGTAATAGACCCCTAAGTCCTAACTATAACTTTTACCTACTAGCGACCCCCAGTAGGTAATATATATACTCACTGAGAAAACCAAATAATGTTATAGTTAGATAAAAAACGTCAGTGAAACAATACCATTTTAAACAAACAAAACTGCAGAAGTATGGCTCCTGCCCTAAAATAACTATGACTCGCATCCCCGCCATGTACAGTGTTGTTACGAATGATGTAATTTCAGATATTGCAGTGATGTTATCAATAATGTCATAAAATATGTCATGAGTGATGTACTATGTGAGATAAGTATCAGTGCATGGCAAGGGCGCGAGTTATCTGAAATACACAGATGCAAGTGCCACACACTCACACTCAAGGTAACATGTAGTAAACCTGAATGTAAGACAACACCTACATGTGAATTCTTATCTCGACTCACAAACAACTAGGAAAGCCCAGCAGTCCTATCTATTTTCTAAACCCAACGCGACAGGCCCGAAAGCTCCTCCCAATCACTGTACCTGGTAGATGTGCCCATGACATATATCACAGCCACATATCACAGAATATGTAGAGAGTAAATGCATTGGCCAAATCTACAAAAGCACATGTTCATGACTACCATCATGTCCGTCCCCGTGCACTTCCAACATCATTTGTCACCTAAATTCAACACACAATTGCATTCTCAAATCATAGCAAAGGTGCACCACTTAACAGGAAAGCAAGACAGACACATAACAAATATCAGGTCCGTGTCCATGAAGTTTCTTCAAGTTCTTCTTTTATTCAAGGTGATAAAAACTAATCATATTTGAAAAGAACAGCCTGTTCTTTTCAAATATGATTGGTTTTTAATACACCTTGAATAAAAGAAGAACTTGAAGAAAACTTTCATGGACACGGACCTGATAATTAGTTATGTGTCTGTCTTGCTTTTCTGTTAAGTGGTGCACCTTTGCTATGATTTGAAATTGTTAAAATCCTGTATTGGATTGCACTGTGACAGTGGGTGCATCAGCAGTGTGCACACATAATTCGTTGGGGACTCCCACTCTATGTATATCAATTAGGGATAGCGGGTCATGTGCTAGGTCCCTGTAGGGTGCACTGTCAAAGCTTGTTTCTCACACAATTGCATTCCCTGTCTTATCCACAGATTTAGGTATCCCCACTGTTACAGGACCCATGCGGACAGTGACTTGGACATCCGCTAACGCCACTACCGGGGTTGTTCTTGCATTGGTTCCACCGTGACAGATCAGAAGGGCTGCCCAAATGACCGAGTCTGGTGAGCATCGTCCATCATGTCTGTTACAGTTTTGACTCCTTGTCATTGAAACAAACCCCAATCACATGCACCCACATCTCACCTAAATACTCATCCTGAGACCTTCAACATGTCCAGTGCATATTTCACCTAGTATTTTTGTTGATTGTGTCTCAAATGATATGTTCACATATTATGACTCCACAACTCCCTTACTACGAGTACCCCCGTTATGACAAACTGTGATCAACACATTGATCAGCTGTGGATGTGTCATGGTCAGCATTTAGGATCGCCTGCCAATTGCAACACGGGCATCCAGTTCATCAATTTCCAGGACGACAAACTCAGACTGGAGATGCAAAGTAAGTGAGCCCATGTTGCGACCAGCCATATACCTGTGATTGTTTCTGATGTAAGCTTATGTGATGTTGTGAGATCACACCGCCTTCAAAAGTAGGCCCTGCGTTACAAACGCAATTTTACCTCGCAGAACATCATACTAACAGGAAAAAAATTACAAAATCAGGGGCTCGCTTTTAAATTAGTATTTTTAGCTTTTAAGAGATGTATTCAAGGCTTTGGCTGAAAAGTGCACGACACAAACTTGGAAAGGTGAAAAGACTTTTTAAAAAAAAGAGCTAATGTTTTGTGACAGATACAACTTCCAAGGTTGAGCACTTAACCCTGTTTCTAATCCTTAAACTGACAGGATAGCATTTCTGTCGAGGACGCACACACACTTTTCCTAACCTAAATCAAGTCTGACTCGCGAGACTGATAACATGAGTTCGATTTCCCATTGAGTTAGAAGAAAATGTACATTATGTAATGAGCTGGGAACTTAGAAAAGATTATAAGTATTAGACGAGTTACAGACCGCCGAACCGTTTTTGGACTAGAGACAGGGGACTAGATGTTAATTGGAGGCGAATCGGTGCTTCCAGCCCAGTTTTTTAATTGGCGGTATCTAGAGAGCACATTGCGGCTGTTGAAAGAAGGCCCTGTGGGACTCTTTCATTCCAGAGAATTCGGTGTGTTCTGATGCCAGGCTTAAAGCATAAACTGCAGGACAAACACATGAATTTCCGCTTCTTAACCTCGGCTTTCCTTTGTTGTTACTAAGTTGACGTGAGAGTCGTCAATTCTCATGAGTGCAACATGTGTTTTGTGGGATGTGTCATCGCTCCAGCATTTGGGCGATTGGTTCGCCGGTTCAATTGCAAACTAATTAATTCAAGATTTGTCCTTTTCCGCTGGAAACCGGCTGCAGTGATATTACAACTATTAGACGTTTTAAGATTTGCTTTCTACTTATGTGGAGAAATCCCTTGCACACCGCGGAACCCGATTATTGAGTTACACTTCGTAATCTGAAATGTTTCAGTAAAAACACAAATGCTCCTGGGAAAAACCGTATTGCCACCTCGAAAAATACTGTAAAACAACCTCCCTGTAAAAGGACGTTTTCACTTCTACTCGTCTGTGATTAATTGGGCAAGTATAAATACTTCTTTAGGGAGAGGGTGAGCCAGAAGGAGAAATGTTATTTTTCATGTTTTGCTTTGGAGGGGGAGACGAGTGAGGCTGTATATTTAGGCTCTGGGAGCAGGAAGATGAATTGAATGTTTGGACACAAACATGTAATAGGCTAAAAGCATGCAGAGGCAGCGTTCCAAGAGTCCTTCCAGTTATTTACTCAGTATGACCAGAAAATAATTTAGCTGCTTTATAGGTGGAACCAGAGTGTGAGGCCTGGTTCGGGTGGTCTCGGGTGCAGTCAGGGGTTACTTGGCTCCAATTGTGACAGTTGAAGTTTACCATTGGAGTCCTGGCCCAATGTACGACCCCAAATTGACTTACCAGTGCTCCCCATTAGTACTTGACTCTATATTACTAGGACAGTCCATTGCAAGGCTTTATCAAGGAGATGATGAGGATACACACTCATAATGACACAACACAATACTCTTTAGTAACTTAATGACCACTCAGATCACTACCTCACTTTGTAGAAAGAAAAGTACTTAATGAGCACACAACTAATTAGGCAGAGAGCAAAGATACACAAAGGCACCTGAACTCGCTGGCTCTGAACTAGCCAGACAAACATTATTATTGCACCAACAAGCTATACGCTAAAGGACCTATTCACAAACTGCAATTTTGTAGTACGTGAAGTCGCACTACAGTAGTACGACTTCACATACTACAAAATGCTATTCACTATCCCAAGACCTCTGCTACCCCTACCTTTTCTGTGTGAAGATCTTCTCAACTTGTTCGGAGATCTCTGAACATTCACGGGGCCTATTCACAAAGGTAATTTTATGCTTGTAAATGTACTTGATTTACTTGAGTGTAAATCTACCCAGCACCTAAGTGTAAATCTACACTTTTGTGTTATTAACCATTTCAGAGTGTAGACTTACCCACTCAGTTCATGAAGTGGAGACTTCTAAGACTGAACTTAAGAGTGTAAGCGCATTGCAAGTAACTTTTCACATGTAGGTAGAGATCTCTCCCACCTGGCGGAGATATCTCCATGGGAATGTTTAAGGGAAATCATTGAAGTTTATCATTCTTTAAAAAAATGTAACATATTATAATACAAACTGTGAATATAAAATTATTTAAAATATTTATTAGTGACATGGAGTTATATATATACCTTTATGGAGGTAAAAAATACAATATCTTCCCTATAACTAACAAGAGCAGCAGGCAGCACCGGCCGTTGCAGGTAAGCGCGGTGAGGCGGGGCGGGGTGCTGCGGGGGAATGTCGACAGAATAAGAGTTATTTATTTATTTAATTTGCCCTAATCCGTCGTCTGTCGACATCCCCTCGCCATGCCCCGCCTCACCGCGCTTACCTGCACCGGCCGCTGCTAGCAGCAGACCATGATAGTCCTGCCTGACAATTGGGGTAACATTCAATATAGATTGGTGGGCTAGTCTACTATGTATGCAGTAGGCGGCTGGCATGTAAGGAGGGTGGTGAGCGGGGGTATAAAAATAAAAGTAAAAAAATATAGAAAGAAAAAATAATCCCACTTACCTTCTTGGTACGAAGTCCTCCTCCTCACTCGGGTCTTCTCCAGGCAGTCTCCAGGAAACTGCAATAACCAATCCCGGCGCTGCTCTCATGCTGCATGGGAGCAGCGCCAGGATAGAGGGAGCAGACTCTCTCGGTGATCCTGAGGGCACTGGAGCCCTATGCTGTCTCTAACCCAGCTGTCTAAGACATCTGGGTTGGAGAGTTTTAAACTGCTCATGTCTGGCTGGCTGTCGCAAGATGGCTGGCCAAAAAGAAATGCGCACTTTAAACCTAAGTGCTCTTCCTATCACTGCTTTCTGCTGCTGCCTGACCGGCAGCAGCAGAAATCAGGAAGCTCTGCCCCCATCCTGACGCTCGGGACAGAGTTTTGAAAAATAAAATGGTAATAAATGAACTTTATTGCCATTTTATTTTTCTATCTCTGGGGTCATTTTTTTAGTGGGGTAATGCTCCTCCGGCCTAACGGAGGAGCCGTCCCTGTATGTATGGTGTACCAACGCATTCTTGTGGATTGCTCATTTCCAGCTAGCTGGAAAGGGGCTCTTATAAAACCGATTTCTTAAAAAAGTGATCCTATTGCTTCTAAAAACGATTGACTTCTAAGTGTCTTTGATGTGGATGCAAAGGTCTTTGCTAAAATATTGCTTTGGAAGCTGAGGGAATGTTATGAGGAAAATAATTTAATCCCAAAGCAGCAAGGAGGCTTTGGGGAAGGGCATTCTGCTCTTGACCATTGCTTCAGACGTTGGTCATTAACTCGTGAGTCAATAGAGCAAAGAGGTAATTTGTCGACTTCCGAGCAACACTCAATAAAACCTAAAATGTTGTGCGCTGGAACTCTCCGCCATGTTGCTCTCAATTCTGAAGAAACTACACAGAAATAATTGTGCAACAGTAGTATTGGACAATAAAGGCTCTCTAAGCTATTGAGACAGAGCTGTGCGTTAGTCTTCATTTTGTTTGCACTTTTTCTGTCTGATCTTCCTCAGCCTTCAATAATATGACCTCTTTCCCCCCAAAGATAGGGGAGGGTCCATGTATTCTGCCTGCCATATGCAAATGATTTAGTTATCATGAATACCACTCAGCTTGGCCCTTAAAGAAAACTGACCACTTTTTCGTACTGTGGCAACAAAAAATGATAATAATATGAATAAGACCAAAGAAAAGAAAAAGACCAAAGAAAAGAGTGCATTTTTCGTGGTTTATGGGACTTAGTAAACTGGAGAAGTGGATTCCTGTATGTACCTAGGTGTGTAATTCCATAAAAGTTTGAATTGAACCAATCATATTTAAGCCATAAAGACGAGAGCCGTAACAACTTTATTCGGTTTGAAGAAGTTCAGTAGAGATTTTGGGGCTTCTCTACGAGACCATTTCTGACACAATTCTCAATAATGATACAACCCAAGATCCTATATGGTGCACAAATCCTACGTATAGATATGTCTGGATTCCAACTAAGGGATCGATTCCGATCCCGGAAGGAAGGCCTTCCCAGAGCCGTCTGGAGCTGGAGCCTCCGACCGACTCGTACTGGAAGCCGCGTCTTCCAAACGACGAAGTACGATGCTCAAAATCCCTTACTTACCGAACGACTCGGTCACTTCAAATCCGTCTCCATTTTCCCAACGAGAAGCCTCCCTAAACGCTGAATGGAGTCGTACGGAGGCATAATCCCTGCCTGATTCCGAATGCCCAAGTGCGATGCATACTTCCCATGCGTTGAATTCGTCGCCACTACCCACACGTCAGAGCATCCGGAAGGGGAGTATATCATCTCTGATTCGCTCCACAACACGATCCCTGCGAACGAGACGGTGCAGCCATGTATCCTATCGCTCATGTCATACCCATACTCTACGCCTACGTCCAATACTACAACCCCAACCGACGCGTTCGTCATAGACGGTAAGTCAGACACCTACCACACACAAAATTGACACTGCCTCGCGAAAGGCAACAATACGTACAGCTTGTGAGAAACCACAGTCACCATTGTGGTAAAATGCAACAATACGTACAGCTTGTGAGAAACCACAGTCACCATTGTGGTGGGTGGAAATCTTGCAGTATTGTCTACCATATAGGGGGGTCGATGGCTAACACTCCCAGCATTGTCTACTCTATAGGGGGGTGGATGGCTAACACTCCCAGCAATCTAATGCCCATATGGGGTTGGATGGCTAACACTACCAGCACTCCATGCCTATAGGGGTGTGAATGGCTAACACTACCAGCAATCTAATGCCCATAGGGGGGTGGATGGCTAACACTACCAGCACCCCAATGTCCATTGGGTGGTGGATGGCTAACACTACCAGCAATCTAAAGCCCATTGTGGGTGGATGTCTTACACTACCAGCAATCTAATGCTCAAAGGGGGGTGGATGGCTAACACTCCCAGCAATCTAATGCCCATTTGGGGGTGGATGGCTAACTCTACCAGCACTCCAGTGCCTTTAGGGGGTGGATGGCTAACACTACCAGCATTCTTTACCCTATAGGGGGGTGGATGGTTAACACTCACAGCATTCTCTACCTATGGGGGTGGATGGCTAACACTCACAACATTCTCTACCTATTGGGGGTGGATGGCTAACACAGCAATCTAATGCCCATTGGGGGGTGGAAGGCTAACACTACCAGCAATCTAATGCCTATAGGGGGGTGGATGGCTAACACTACCAGCATTCTCTACCTATAGGGGGGTGGATGGCTAACACTACCAGCACTCCAATGCCTATAGGGGGGTGGATGGCTAACTCTACCAGCATTCTCTACCTATAGGGGGGTGGATGGCTAACACTACCAGCAATCGAATGCCCATTGGAGGGTGGATGGCTAACACTACCAGCACTCCAATGCCATTGGGGGGTGGATAGCTAACACTACCAGCATGCTCTACCGTATAGGGGGGTGGATGGCTAAGACTCACAGCATTCTCTATCTATAGGGGGTGGATGGCTAACACTCACAGCAATCTAATGCCCACTGGGGGGTGGATGGCTAACACTACCAGCACTCCAATGCCTACAGGGGGTGGATGGCTAACACTACCAGCATTCTCTACCTATAGGGGGTGGATGGCTAACACTGCCAGCAATCTAATGCCCATTGGGGGTGGATGGCTAACACTACCAGCAATCTAATGCCCATTGGAGGGTGGATGGCTAACACTACCAGCAATCTAATGCCTATAGGGGGTGGATGGGTAACAATACCAGCATTCTCTACGCTATAGGGGGGTGGCTGGCTAACACTCACAGCATTCTCTACCTCTAGGGGGTGGATGGCTAACACTCACAGAAATCCAATGCCCATTGGGAGGTGGATGGCTAACACTACCAGCACTCCAATGCCTACAGGCGGTGGATGGCTAACACTCACAGCAATCTAATGCTCATTGGGGGGTGGATGGCTAACACTACCAGCCCTCCAATGCCTATAGGGAGGTGGATGGCTAACACTACCAGCATTCTCTACCTATAGGGGGTGGATGGCTAACACTACCAGCACTCCAATGCCTATAGGGGTGGATGGCTAACACTAGCAGCATTCTCTACCTATAGGGGGTGGATGGCTAACAATACCAGCAATCTAATGCCCATTGGGGGTGGATGGCTAACACTACCAGCAATCTAATGCCCATTGGGGGGTGGATGGCTAACACTACCAGCAATCTAATGCCTTTAGGGGGGTGGATGGCTAACACTAACAGCATTCTCTACCCTATAGGGGGGGCGGATGGCTAACACTCACAGCATTCTCTACCTATAGGGGGTGGATGGCTAACACTCACAGCAATCTAATGCCCATTGGGGGGTGGATGGCTAACACTACCAGCACTCCAATGCCTATAGGGGGTGGATGGCTAACACTCAGAACAATCTAATGCCCATTGGGGGGTGGATGGCTAACACTACCAGCACTCCAATACCTATAGGGGGGGATGGCTAACACTACCAGCATTCTCTACCTATAGGGGGGTGGATAGCTACCACTACCAGCACACCAATGGATATAGGGGGGTGGATGGCTAACACTACCATCATTCTCTACCTATAGGGGGTGGATGGCTAACACTCACAGCATTCTCTATCTATAGGGGGTGGATGGCAAACACACAGCATTCTCTACCTATAGGGGGGTGGATGGCTAACACTAACAGCAATCTAATGCCCATTGGGGGTGGATGGCTAACACTACCAGCACTCCAATGCCTATAGGGGGTGGATGGCTAACACTCACAGCAATCTAATGGCCATTGGGGGGGGCGGTGGATGGCTAACACTACCAGCCTTCCAATGCCTATACGGAGGTGGATGGCTAACACTACCAGCATTCTCTACCTTTAGGGGGATGGATGGCTAACACTACCTGCACTCCAATGCCTATAGGGGGTGGATGGCTAACACTACCAGCATTCTCTACCTATAGGGGTGGATGGCTAACACTACCAGCAATCTAATGCCCATTGGGGGTGGATGGCTAACACTACCAGCAATCTAATGCCAATTGGGGGTGGATGGCTAACACTACCAGCAATCTAATGCCTATAGGGGGTGGATAGCTAACACTACAAGCATTCTCTACCCTTTAGGGGGGTGGATGGCTAACACTCACAGCATTCTCTACCTATAGGGGGTGGGTGGCTAACACTCACAGCAATCTAATGCCCTTTGGGGGGTGGATGGCTAACACTACCAGCAATCCAATGCCTATAGGGGGTGGATGGCTAACACTCACAGCAATCTAATGCCCATTGGGGGGTGGCTGGCTAACACTACCAGCATTCTCTACCTATAGGGGGGTGGATGGCTAACACTACCAACACTCCAATGCCTATAGGAGGGTGGACGGCTAACAGTACCAGCATTCTCTACCTATATGGGGTGGATGGCTAACACTCACAGCATTCTCTACTTATAGGGGGTGGATAGCTAACACTCACAGCATTCTCTATCTATAGGGGGGATGGCAAACACTCACAGCATTCTCTACTTATAGGGGGTGGATGGCTACCACTCACAGCAATCTAATGCCCATTGGGGGGTGGGTGGCTAACACTACCAACACTCCAGTGCTTATAGGGGGGTGGATGGCTAATACTACCAGCATCCTCTACCTATAGGGGGGTGGATGGCTAACACTACCAGCAATCTGGATACAATATGGGGATTTGGGGGGTAACCCCCCTAGCAATGTTTAGACAATATGGTGTTTGGGGGGTAACCCCCCAGCAATCTGGAGACAAGATGGGGTTTGGGGGGTAACCCCCCAGCAATCTGGAGATAAGATGGGGTTGGGGAGGGGTAACCCCCCAGCAATCTGGAGACAATATGGTGTTTGTGGTGGTAACCCCCCCAGCAATCTGGAGACAAGGTGGGGTTTGGGGGGTAACGCCCCCAGCAATCTTGAGACAAGATGGGGTTTGGGGGTTAACCCCGTGCAATGTATAGGCAAATCTGGGGATTGTGTGGGTCAAATACCCCTAGCATGGCATAATAAGAAGGGCTGTGAGGGGGCAAACCCACACACGCAAGTTAGATATTAGTTGTGTGTTGGTGGCCCAATACCTACAGCAACGTACAGCCAAGCATTGTTGGGGGGCAGCTGCGGTCCGTGCAGGTAACAGCGGTGGGGCGGTGAGGCCGCATGGGGGGGATTTTGAGGGACGATGCAGAGGGAAAATTAAATAAATAATTAATTTTCCCTCAGCATCGTCCCTCGAAATCCCCCCCCACGCGGCCCCACCGCCCCACCGCTGTTACCTGCACGGACCGCGGCTGGGGGGGTTACATACACACAGATATGTTAAGCCAATCTATCTGGTGTTTGGGGGGTTTGTCACTCCCAGCAATGTGTAATTGGATAATGTATTATTTTACACTCCAAAATGCATCCATACGCACAATTGGAGTACAAGCTGCTGCAAAAAAATTAATATTCTATGCCAGTTCTCACATTTAATGAAACGCAGTCACACACTGTGGCATTAATGTTTACTGGCAAGCTTAAAGAATGTCCAGAGTGGAGATGTTGGAGGCCCAGGGCCAGGAGAAAAAAGAACAAAGAGCAACATCAACTCTCTGTCCCTCAAATGCAGGTGAAATACAGGGGTGCTGATGCACAAAGGCAACAGGCCAGCCACACACTCCACTGAGCCATACTATGTTGAGTCCAATCCGGAAGTGACCTGGCTAGGCCTTGGATTGGCAATCTGGGCAATCAGGCATTTGTCGATGAGCGGTTGCACCAGGGTCACCTGCAGCCCAAACTGTGGGTGGCCTCCAACAATCACAAAAAGAGACTGAATCACTTCCCAAGTACCCACCAGGCCACAGCACTGTGGTGACAGTATCTGGTCCGCTGTGCTGCAAATTGATGATGTGGGCCACACCTCAGAGCAGAACCTCTATTGCGCCCTGTGTCACATGCCTTGCAAGTAGCAGTGTCTTCTCACACACCCAAACATGACTTTCAGGGCATGGCAGGTGCAAGGAGGCTGTATTGGAGGTAGGGGCCTTTCAGGGAGAAAACTCATTATTGGACAGTCTAACCCCCACCATCCTTGATCAGCAGCATTGTGCCTCATTGAAAAGAACATCGACAGGTGACATCGCAGAGGCCACCATGACAGCGAAGTTCAGGGAATGTATGGCAAGAACTACATGAGTGCCTAGGCATCATTGTGTTTCAAATCTGACCATGGGTCCATAGCATGTTGAGTATGTACAATGAGGGTATGTTGGCATCAGGTAGGTACACAGAGCATGCTACATACTAGGAGAAACACACATTTGACGGTGGTTCAGGAAGTGTCAGACCTACAAATATGTATGTGACACATTGTCCATGCATCCGTCTAACACAACACACACTCAAACATTGCACGGCAACAGGAGTACACATACTCACAGAAGGCGGACATTGTGATGAGTCTCTGTACACTGAAGTACAGAGGATACCAGACCCAACAGCACACAAGTAGACAAACTATTAAAAATAAATTATGAAGCTACCACTACAACAAACCAGAAGTGTTTGTGTCACAGTTGTCAGAGTCACAATTGTAGACTACATTCCTACTTGCAATTGGGAAAATCATAGGACCAACAACAATGTTGGAGACAGCCACCATGTGTGTCCTGGTGGTGCTGCACACAAGTGTAATTCAGAACATGTACACTGTCAACTTTGTTGCATGTCATTCTCAGCAAGTTGGCACAAAAATACAAAAGCTGATATATGTGCAGCTAATGACTAATGCCATTTCGATAATGCAGATAGTGTACTGCAGAAAACTTGGATGACTAATGAGTCAACGGACAGAGTATAGACCAACAGGGTTTGGGGGTTCCAATGCACAGCCAAATGTGTAAGAGAATCTGACAGCACCTGTGACTACACTGGGAGTTGGGGGAGCAATTTATGGGTCACATACACAATCCACATAGCTATCCACAAGATACAGTAAATTGCTACATCTTGTGAAGATGGTGGACATGTGCAGAATGAAATTTGTCTTGCCCACAATATGTACTTTATCACCGTATCAATATCCATTAATCTGTAAAGGATACCCACAACAAAGACATATGTACCTCAAGCTCCAGGGCAGGGAACAAAGTTCTAATTGTGAGCCCTCATGAAGTCGTACAAGTCCCACCCTTGCCATAACAGATGATAGGTATCAAGAAATTGACAATACCAACACCTATGGAAATGTGTGAACTGTTCCACTGTCACTTGTGAGTTTGCGCTCAGTGCAGACTGTTGCCCTCAGCACAACTGTAGATGTCATCACAATGATTCCACTTCCCTGGTGCCCCAACATCTTGGCTATTCACAGTCAGAATGCCAGGAATATCCATGCTTGTGTAGTATACTGGCAAGTGTGGGGATGCGTGTCTGGACTAGTCTGAGCACAGGTGGCATAACTACACACATCCCTGATCATTCACTTGAGGTGCCATAAACACCATAAGCAATGTAATGAGAGCCAATGTTCCTGCATCATGAATAAACATCAGAAGCAAGCACCACTTCCATCCCAGGGCATCATACAAAGGCATTGTTGACCAATCAGTGACCACTACTGACTACAAAGGGTAACTTGCCACTCATGCCCACACACGACTCACACAAGCCAAGGCTAGGTGGAGGCTACTACTCATCTGATGCCAATCTTTTTACCACACACCAGTGTCCTCAAAGAGACCATCACAACAATCATCCATGTACATACATTGGCAAATAGCAAGCTTCAGCAAACACATAACACATCTACAGATTCACTCTGGCTACTGTTTCTGCACACTCACATACACCATAATCAACACATATGCACATGTCAACTACAGCACAAGGCCTGCAGCTACTCAAAATATGCAGGTATCACACCTCCAACATCCAGGTCACAGTACATGCTCAACTCTCATTACTAACAGATACACAAGCACATCACGAGCACCCTCTGTTTAATCTAAATGTAAAAGCATGTCTGACACACAAGCTCCGGCCCACTACACAAACCATTACAATAGGAGACGTCCTCACTCACATGTGTGCTGCCCTCATCTCATCCACACATACACTGGCAGCATCACTCTCCATCAGCATGGGCACAACACCTCTCACATGCATGACATGCACACAATGTACCGTACACATCCCCTCCTCAGCAGACGTCAAATGTAACATGCCAGATGGACAAATTCCATCATCACCAGTAGCACACTCAGTGATGCCTTGGACTGCACTCATGCCACAACGGCCAGCATCACTGCACACCCTGACATGTACACTCAACACATCACCACATCTCACAACAAGACAAATACATAGCTCAATGGATGTGTACTTAGTCATTTGCATATCACAATACACACACATCTTTCTGCACAAGTCCAACCACTTGTCACTTGAGTAAAAGATCCATCTGCAGAATTAAACACAACATACTACAACTCTACAACACCTCACATATCACCATCCAGCACACACAATCACACTACTGGTGTACATACCTTCACAAACACTTGTCAACTCTGTCACACATGACTACTTAAACCTTGTCTCAATGTGGCCGAGTCACATCCACATAAGACTTCCATGAGCAAGAACACTATGGACTCATTCACAGTATCAACAAACCTCACTCATCAAAAATGCACCGTCACTGCCCAATTGCACAATTGTGCCACAGACCACAGCACTTGTCACCTGCAAAAATCCAAACTTGTCCAGCTGTATATTCCCATATCACATCTACACATTCCTACCATACCTTGCGCAGTATGGATGCTAGAAATCAAGCTCGCATATTCTGACTCACACCCCTGCATGTCAAGCACTCACATAGGGACAATGTGGACACATCATGTCACCAACACAAGAACGGCCAATGTACTTTAGTCACAACCCACACCCTCTCACATTCTCCTAAATTGTACTTTAGTTCTCACATAGGAGTCTACACTACACAGAAAGTAATGTTACACCAGGCTCCATCACCTCTACCCTTGTGTGTGCCAGCTCATCACATGCAATGTCAACTTTGTTAAACACATCTGCAGTTATGTTACGCAAACACACTTCAACATACTCCCCTGTGTGGCTTTGCAGAGCATAGATGTCACACAGGCTCCAGTGGCATCTGTATGGCAGACGGACACACTACACATCTGGGCACACACAGTCCACTCATATGAAAACATGGAGTACAGGGCCAAGCAACATACATCACAGCACTCATAGTCCAGATCAGTGTGACCGGGCACAGCATCAAGCATAGCTCAAAAGGACAACATTAGTGGTCTAGCACAAATTGCAACCTACACACAAATCTCATGCCCAATTATAAATGGTGTGTGGGTGAATACATGATGTGAAAGCTTGCACAGACAAGAGCCAGTATCAACATGATGTAGCCAGACAAAAGCAGCATGGCACCACACACATTTGGATGAGAAAACACTGGACTAGTAAGACCATGGAAACCTTGTCAAACAGGAACATCTTGTTACACTTCAGTATTTTGAGGCAACAGGGTCTGAAGACTGTCAGATTCCTGCTCACCTCACACACACCATGGGCTCAGGATATGTCACAGATGGTCACACTGCCATGAGGCAAATTGACAACAGTGGAAGGCCACCTGTGCCAAGTTTGTCGTTGGCATGGGTGTACCAGATCTAAAGTAGACACAGATATGGCTCCAACACAATTAAGTCACATGATAGCTTTTGTACCAATACCTTGTGGACATGGATGTGTCCAATCTCACCACCACGTATACCAAATCCATATGTACACAGATGGACTGATGAGACAGGTGACATGATGCACATCACAAACATGTTCTGCATGCCCCTCATAAACTGTTGCACTTTGCAACACTTGCACTATGGTAACATATGGCAGCATTACCTATGTGCAAAGGTGTAATGAAAACAGGGAAGTTTGGCAGATTTATGTCACCTTCATGGGCCAACATGCTATGGATGATGATACCCTGCAAAGATAAACTATGCGGACTTGTATACATACTGTAATAGGTGACATACTCCATGGACCACATGCAGTCCATGACATAACAACCTCATTGTATATCCACAACAAGAATTGAACATGAGTGACAGTTGAGTTACAACCAAGTTGTGGGACACAGAAATCAACAGTAAGAAACTTCAAACATGCTTTATTCTGCATGTGAACGAAAACTATTTAAAAGTCAAACAGAAGGCCAATGGCCAGTCCATGGTTCAAAAGTCTCAGAGGGGGTGAAGGGTAATCTCCCTCCAGCACTTGCCTGCACTGTATGCATACGGGGGCACCTCCCCTGGGAGGGGCATCTTGGGACATGCCAGGAACCATGGGACAGGACTAGGGAAGACTGTGTTGGGTTGTGGGAGGGATGGGATCCGGAGGGGTGTGTGGGTCCACTGCAGTGGATGGGCCAGATTGAGGAGGGGGGATCCACTGCAGTGGATGGGCCAGATTGAGTAGGGGGGTCCTTTGCAGTGGGGGAGCAGATTGAGGAGGGGGACACTGCAGTGGATGGGCCAGATTGAGGAGGGGGTCCACTGCAGTGGATGGGCCAGATTGAGTAGGGGGTCCACAGCAGTGGAGGGAGCAGATTGAGGAGGGGGCACTGCAGTGGATGGGCCAGATTGAGGAGGGGGTCCAATGCAGTGGATGAACCAGATTGAGGAGGGGGGTCCACTGCAGTGGCAGTTTCAGACTGAGTGGGGTCAGTTGGAGGGGGAATATTTGTGGGAGAGGGGCAGGGGCTGGGCCTGACTTTCCGGGGGATGGTGTATTTTTGGAGAGAGAAACTGGTGATAGGTATGGACTCAGGATCTTTGGGAGGGGGTGCCTTGGAGTGGGATGCCTGTTTTTGGATGGGGGAAGTATGGGTCGGTGGTGGGGTTTTAGTTTTGGGACTCCGGTTGGATTTTCTGGTGGGGGGTGTAGGGCTATTCCTCTTAGGAGGGGTGTGGTGGGGCCAGGTTTGGATGTCAGGTCGGGGGTGGTTCCTCTTCCCCTTGGGAGGGGGGACAGATGGGTCTTTGAGGAAGAGGCCAAGGTTGCAGAGGAATAGCTTCTGGGCAGAGGGGGGTGCAGGAGAGTCAAGGGTAGGGGGTGTGGAGGCAGAGGGATCTGAGGTATGTGGAGTGCCTGTGGATGCATGTTTGTCTGGTTTCAGCCTTTCCCTGGTGTGTGTGCTGTCAGTCCCCTAAGTGTGCATGTGTGTGTGTTTGAAGTCGTGTTTGTGTGGTTGTGTGCTGCATGTGGATGTTGATCTTTGTGCATGTGCGTGTTTGTGTGTGCTTGGGTCAGGTAGGGTAGTTGGGACTGTGAATGGGGAAGAGGAAGGAGGGGTGAGGGACTGCTGGATCAGGGACACTGCTGCCGTCAGTGTGGAGGCCAGTGCCTGTTTTGACCTCTGTAGGGCAGACATTTCTGAGTGGATGCCCTCCATGTATGACACCAATTGTGTCAAAAGACTGGTATGCGCATGGAGGACATTCAGCATGGATGTCTGCCCCACATGGATCTGCTTCAGTAAATACACGGCCTCCACACTCAGGGCAGCAGGGGAGACTGGTGCAGGGGGTGCAATGCCTGGCCCAAAGGAGACCTGCTCCCCTACATGGGAGCAGCCACGGACACTGGGCATGGGGGCAGCTGGGAGGGTGGAGATGGTGGTGGTGGTGGTGGCGGACTCAGATGTAATTTGAACCAATCCTGACTCACCCACCACCACAAGGGAGTCATTACTGGAGGTATCATCTTCAGAAGCTCCTTCAGATGGGGATGTGGAACTTCCCTCAGTGTGGCTCTCCTCACCCTCCGTGCCACTGGGTACCTCCTCCTCCTCCTCCTCCGCACTGGACCCAGTCTGGTGAGCTGCTTCCCCTTGGTCCATGGCACTGCCTCTTCCGGTAGCCAGTGCTGATGCTGTGAACAAGAATGCCAGAGAAATTCACATGAGTCATCCGCATGGACTTGACACATGGATATTGTCACATATCATCACAGAGTAAGCATATACATCATGTTGACTGCAGCTTTCTACTCATTACACATATGTGTATATGGCACTTGCCAGTTGGCCAATTAACCATGGGTTCCAGACACATGATGTCATGTGCAACATTATTCAGATCAATGTCAAAGCCCACAACCGCACTGTCAAATCCTACACTACGTAGCTTGTGGTCTGATTTGTAATGCTCCTGACGGTCTTGTGTCATGACATACCTGTCTCATCTCCTGCAAGGGAGTCTTGAACTGACACAGTGAATTGGATGCACACATTAGAAATGTGACATGGTAAACCTTCTTACATCCCCAGTCATCAAATTTTGAATCCATGGCTATGGCCTAACTGGGAAAATGATCAGCCTGCATTAAAGCAGGCTTACATAGTCAGTGAATGACTCATTTCACACAGATAACAGTGTTAGTGGTCAATTGTCTACTGTCTTTGGTCCTCTGCTGTTAGGGCACACATCAGATGTAAACCACAAGGTGTTAGGCCTAGCTAGGGTGAGAGTCACTTTCCCACTATCTTATGTCAACCTTGGACACTTTTTGTGGGATTGTCCATGATGTCATGCACATTGTATACCGTCCAAATGTTACATATTTGTACAATGTCTAACACAATTTGAACACCAATTACTGCATCATTACAATGCTTCATGTGGTACACTATGACACAGGCCTGTCTGGGGGAAACATCTGTATGCACCAGTAGTACAGAACCTCAACATCACATGATTCCAGTCACCACTGTGTCCCAATCGTGTCCAGACTACGTCAGTCCACATCTTTGGGTGGCAAGTCTGCATGTCTCTTACGTGGTACACACAATTTGCACACTTTGACAAACGGACATTGCTCTTGTTCACCATCAGGGTTTGTGAACTCAGAAACAAAATTGGATGCACAGTTGACATCTATCATAATGAAAGTAATGCAGTATGCAAATGGATGACCAAGCCACAAGTAAGCAGTCAAGAGATTTTACACACATGTAAACAGTTGTGTTTGCAAAACATTAACAATACATGTTCAGTGTATGTGATTGTACGTGTTTGTAAGACATGACATCATGACAGTGTCCAATCTGTGACAGTGGTGTGCAGGTTTCTCTCGGTGACCCTCTGTATGTATGATGCCTGACATATATGTTGCATTACATAATCATATTGTGTGTACCTTTCAACCATGTGATGGCTGTCACAAAGCCATTTCTTGTATAATGTGTTTGGCATGTTGTTGAGTATCTGATGGTTGCTCACATGTATGGTGACAGACACTATTGACTATTTACAGTACAGCACTCACAGTCCTGTGTAACCATAGTTTGTTGACATCTATGCAGCTAAAGCAGTAAGCTCAGCCCTTTATGGTGCTGAGCTATGGGGCTTCGAGAATCTATGCAGCTAAAGCAGTAAGCTCAGCCCTTTATGGTGCTGAGCTATGGGGCTTCGAGAACGTAGATTGTATTTGTAGATCTGAACATAAGTTCCTAAGCAGCTTAGTGTCACTCCCTTCCAACGTCCCATTGAAACCTTTGATGAGCGATATGGGTAGACGCTCTTTCAAAGACGTAGCCAGGTTGCGGCCACTATTATTCTGGGCTCGTTTGTGTAGGACTCCTGAGCTATCCAACTACGCCTCAGCATTGGCAGAAGTGATGACCCTTGATGGCTGTCAAAAAATTCATTGGGTGTGTACCATAAAGAAAATACTAACTGTGCTAGGCTTTAAGGAATCGTGGGACTCACAAATCCCGCCCTGCAGGGAGGAGCTCAAAAGACGCTATTGGGCCTGGATAGATGACCAAGAGCTTAACTATGCTGGGGTAGGTAGGCTTACAGATGAATGTTACTTTCACAAACAGGTTATCTCATTTGAACCCTACCTAGATTTCATTCAGGCACCGCGTGACAGAACACTTTATATACAGTTTAGGATAGGATCACTTCCAGTTCGAGAGTTTACTGCAAAGTGGAGTGTGCCATATCAAACATTAAAGGAGTGTCCCTGCTGTAAGGCGCCTGCTGAGAGTGTAGCGCATCTTATGTTCGCTTGCCCCTTTTATAAAAATGCTAGGTCGAGATGGCTTAAACCCATCTGCAGACAATTGGGAACTCAAACAAATAGTATTGCCTTGCGCATTTTAAAATCAGACACACGGACCCTTTTTGTCTGCGGTGTGGCTAAGTATCTCGGCCGCGCCTGGATAACAAGACATAAATTTTTAAGTGGGGTTTCAAGATGAATGTTTATGTTTTGATGTTAGTTTTAATGTAAATTGTTTGTCTATCTTAAATTCCATTGTCATTTTATACTATATCTTGTGAGGGTCATTTTGCTGAATCTTACATTTTTATGTTATTTTTTTAACTAAAACAATTTACACAAGTTGCATTGTCACTTTAGATGATGAGAGCTGATATGGAATGTTTTTTTTTTTTTTTTTCCCCCGTTCTTCCCAGCTCTGGGCTATCATGAAACATAAGAATTGATGGATTTTTAAAGTTTTTATGTCCCGTTTTATATTTTGTACACTGTTTATGGATGGAAATAAGAATGTTGATGCTTTTAAGATACTTTGTTATCGAATAAAGCTTTAATACATACAGTTTGTTGACATGTCTGGAAAGGGAAGTAAGGCTGTGCTTTTTATCTAGGCTCAACAATTATCCTATCAATGATCATTTCCAATGTCCTGGGACTTCTTTTTGTCCAGATATCATGTTACGTGTGTTGCAGTGCATGTATCTTTGTACGTTGGAAACTGACATCAACTGTGTTTACACTCTACACATAGGTATAGCTGAAGACCTCCAGTCTACAGGCCATTCCCCGACCTCCAGACCATGGAAGAACGGGATTCCATCCGTAGGTACTGATTTACAAGGCAAATTATTGTTGAGCTGGCTGACCAGTTGGCACCGCATTTGCAGCCTGGACGTCCATATCCCACTGTGCTGACATCCAAGGTGAAGGTGATGGCAGCACTACATTTCTTCGCCACGGGTTCATTTCAGTATACTCTGGCAACATTAGGGGGCATGTCACAGACCCTGTTCAGCCGTGTGCTTTGTGATGTTTTAGAGGCATTGCTACATTTCCTGGACCACTACATAAAGTTCCCAACACCTACCCAGTTGCCAGACATCAAGGGGGAGTTTTATGCATTGGGGCGCATGCCACATGTCATTGGCTCAATTGATGGGACACATGTAGCTTTGATCCCCCCACAAGCCAATGAGCAGACCTACAGGAATCGGAAACACTTCCACTCAATCAATGTCCTGGCGGTATGTCTGGCTGACATGGTGATCTCCTATGTGTGTACACGTTTCCCTGGATCAGCACATGACGCATACATCATGAGGCGTAGTGCCATCCCCCAGTTGATGTCTCAGCTGCAACCTGAGCGTGCCTGACTTGTTGGTAGGTTATGTTGTATGTTTATGTTGTGTGTGGCTTGTATGTCACATTGTGCTCTGTTTTCATACAACTGAAGTATTTTCTGTGTTCAATGTAGGAGACTCTGGATACCCCAACATGCCTTGGTTGCTGACACCACTCCGGTACCCTATCACCCCAGCTGAGATTTGTTACAATGAGGCACATGGGAGGACCAGGAGAGTGATTGAGCGTTCATTTGGGCACCTGAAAACAAGTTTCTGGTGCCTGCATCGGACAGGAGGTGTACTATAATATGGCCCCCTGAAGGTGTGCAGGATTATCACCGCAGCATGCATGCTCCACAACCTTGCAATCCGTAAGGAAATACCACTGATACTGGATGACGGAGACCAGCAGCCACCAGCAAGGGAGGAACCAGACTTGGAACATGATGCCAGTGATGATGAGGATGCTGAGGGAGATTTGCGACAACAACTTATCCGCAACTTCTTCACATAAATGTGAGTATTGATTGAGAGGAGTCAGCTCATAAATGTTTGTTTGTGTGTTGCTGTTGTCCTATGTGTATGTATGCTGCTGAGTGTCTGTTATTCTTCAATGGTTTTTGACAGAATTGTCTAATCCAACATTGCATGTGACAAGGCCAATGCTACACTCAGTAACAGCTTGTGTTCACACTGACATTGACATGCTTTAGCTGAGACAGTTTGTGACATCAATCTAAATCTTTCCTAAGTTCCTGACTCAATTATGTTTTTTTCCTTCCCAGGATCATTCACCATGTGAACTGCTGAGTTGTGACCACACCAGAGCCATGATCCTGTGTCATACTCCAACAGTGGACAGCGGTGGACATCCCTGGGCCACAACACCTTTTGAACAGTTGGTCATTTGTTTGGACTTGTGAGACTTTTGTGACTGTGTGATGTGATTGCAGTTTGTTTCACAGTGCAAGGTAAATCAAATTCATAAACCTGTGCTCTACATAGCGGTGTGCGTTGTCTGTTTGCAGACATCCACAGGTTATACTGATACAAAACATGTTGCATGGAGATACTTTTTGGTTACAATGAATGTTTTAGGTCTTGCAGATGGGGACGTGTGCTGACAGTACACTACGATGACATCATTATCATGTAAGATGGGTTGTCTAATGACCTGGTTGTGTCTGTCTTTCATGCTGTGACTGGTTAAATCTACTGCCAAGCCAGTAGTTGACATTACTGGATTGATTCCTTGTCCAATTTTGTGGACACCTTCATATTTGATCTTCAGTGCGTCATTTCAACATGCACATTTGTGTTCCAAATTCACGACATGAGCAAGTTTTTGTTATAAAGTGATTTCTTTTAGTGCATGGTTGTTTGGTGACAAATGAGTTGATGGGGGAGTGATGAAACAAAACAGGAACAACAAAGTGCAGAAAGGAGTTGGTAGTGTTTGTAGATGATGTTGTCAGAAGTAAATCCACAGTTATTTGAGTCCAAAGTCCAACTAAGACCCTCTATCCAATGTGGGAGAGTTCAGTGAGAGTCAACAAAGTGAACGCTTGGTACACAATGGAGGGTATCAGGAGCAGGTTTTCACTTCCTGGGTGTGATGCGTAGCCATCGGTCTCTCATGTTGTCTTCTTCGGCGGAAGACCCTTTTTCTTTTTATGGGGGGGACCCTCAGGTGCAGGCAGCGTTGGCAGTGCAGGGGGTGCTCCACCAGCGTCCACATCACTCCTTGTAGCAGGTGCAGATGCTGTTACACCTGATGTTGTGGGCACACAGGGAGGTGTGGACATGTTGGTGGAAATCTGGCAGAGGCAGGTGAGAATGTCCCTGTGCACCGCCGTCAGGTCTTCATTTTTTGCAAGGTATTCCTCCTCTTTAGCATAATGGGCTGCCTGCTGATCTTGCATGGTCTTAAGAATCCCAACTACCTGGCCAAAATCCACTGTGCAACCCTCATAGGCATTGAGGATTTAGGATAGGTGTGGGCCATCTGCAGCATCAGCACCAGCTGCATGTTGGCGCATGTCCCCACGGCCCCTCCCACCACCCCTACCCACCCGAGCAGGACAAGTTTGTGCTGGCACAGTCACCACGGAGCCGCCTTCGTTGTTGACAGTGCTGGTGTTGTCCGCCAACTCCAGAGTGCCCCATGTTGCTGTGCTTTCAGTGTTGACCCGGGCTGTTGTGTCCATAAGGGTAGGGGTCAGCTGTGTGTTGTCTGCTGAGGCAGGAGAGGTCGCAGAGGATGCCGGTGTTACTGCTGCTGGTGCTGTTGTCAGAGCCACACCTGATGGGCCAAGTAGTTCATTGTCATCTGAAGTATGTTGAGAGAACTCAACGTCGGAGAGCTCAGGGTTGACCAGAGCCTGGGACTGGATGTCCTGGATTGTTGCGGAGGTGTTCCCAGCTTGCCCTGTGGGTACATGAAAGACACAAAGATTGTTGTGACTGTCCACAGCCCCTCAGAACATTACCATGACATTGTCTACTGAAGCTAAGGATGACTTGATGTCCAGAGTTTGTCCTCTCCCAGCAAGGAGGAGGAGTGTTGTCGATGGCCAGATCTCCCATCATGCCCTGTCCTCAACACACCTTCCCAGCCAGCCCAGACAGCACACCTGTGACCATGCTGTCCCAGATGTTGCGTGTAAATGTACCGTCAAGATGTCTGACACTGTGGACTGGTGTGGGGAGCACAAGGCCTTGATGGTATTTGTGGGCAGAAGCAAACAACAGGTCCTAGTGTCAGCCATCTTGACGGTACATTTCCATTCAGTCTCTGGGACAGCATAGTCCCAGGTGTGCTGTTTGGGCTGGCTGTGAAGGTGTGTGGAGGACAGAGCATGATGGTAGAGGTACTCAGTGCAGACAGTCCTCCTACCACCAAGCACAACCAGGCCTTCAGGGAGTTTGATGTCCTGACAATGCGTAAAGTGTACATTCAAGATGTCTGACACTGGGGCCTGTTGTTTGCTTTTGCCCACAACTCCCATCCTAGCCTTGTGTACCAAACAGCAAGTCCCAGTGTCAGGCATCTTGCCAGTACATTTCCATTCAGTCTCAGGGACAGCATAGTCCCATGTGTGCTGCTTGGGCTGTGTGTGAGGAGTGTGTGTGGGGCAGGGCCTTCAGGTAGATGTAGTCAAGGCTAACACTACTCCTCCCACCCAGACCAAATAGGCCACCATGACCCATGCTTCCCTGACAGTGAGTACAACTTTACATTCAAAATGTCTGACAGTGGTGCCTGGTGTTTGTTTTGACCACATCTCCCATCAGGGCCTTGTGCTCTCCACACCAGATCCCACTGTCAGCCATCTTCACTGTACTTTTCCACTAACTATCAGGTAAGCATAGTTCCTGGTGGGCTTGTTGGGCTGGGTGGGAGGAGGAGTATTTGCACTGACTTCAACTCCCATCATGCCCTGTCCTCCACACACCTTCCCACCCAGCCCAAACAGCACACCTGTGACTATGCTGTCCCTGATAGTGAGTGGAAAAGTACTGGCACGATGGCTGACACTGGGACCTGCAGTTTGATTTGCACACAGCTCTCATCAGGGCTTGGTGCTCACCACACCAGTCCCCAGTGTCAGCCATCTTGCTGGTACCTTTCCACTCACTGTGAGGAAAGCATACTTCCATGTGGGGTTGTTGGGCTATGAGGGAGGAGTATTGTTATCTGTGACTACAACTCCCATGAGGCCTGTGCCCACAACCACCTTTCCAGCCATCCCAACCTTCCTTCCTGTGACTCCGCTTCCCTGTGAGTGAGTGAAACTGTGCTGGCAAGATGGCTGACAGTGGTGACTACTGTTTGGAGCACAAAGACTTGCTGTGAGTTTTTGGGAAGTTGGTACATGTTATGAAATAGTTAAACTTACTCTGACATTGCAGGTAATTTGTTTGTCAAACTGGCATACACATCACATGCTCATTTGCTCCATATTGTTATGGCTTTTCTAACATTGATTTGTATCACTGTATCCTTGACAGTGATGTGTGTGGGTGTGTAATTGATAACATTAGTGGACAGTTGAGTAGGTACTCACCAGGCTCTGGTGCTCCTGGTATTCCATCGACGCCCGCCGGCTTAAGAATGGCACGCACCTTCTCGTCCCAGGTAGTGAAGTGCACAGGTGGTGCAGGAAGGCCACTGCCAGTCCGCTGACTTAATGCGTGTTCTCTTGCGATGAGCTTCTTGACCCTCCTTCGCACATCATTGTACCTGCTCCTGATATCATCCATTGTGCACAGGCAAGGTGCTTGAGTGTTCACCTTGTCAACTATCCTCTCCCACATCCTATTTCTCAGGGACAGGGGGGTCTGTTGGACTTGGTTCCCAAATAACTGTGGCTCTACTCTGAGTATTTCATCTACAAGTACTTCCAACTCCTTATCTGTGAAACGTGCCTGCTTTGGGGGCATGGTGAGGGTGAAGATGGAGGTGATGGTGATGGTGAGGGTGAGTGTGAATAAGTAAATGAGTGTGTGTTTGAGAGTGTACTTTGGCAAATATTAAAATGTGTGCAAGTTGTGTGGTGGGTGAAGTGTGAGTGTATGAGGCAGAAAGCAGTGAATCTGGGCCTATGTCTGTGTCCTCTCAGCAGTTCAGTTGTTGCAAAGGATCATGGTAATCTGTTTTACCCTTTATATAGGTAGATTGGTGGGTGTGGCTAATGATTTTTTTTTTTTTTTTTTTGGTGTGGCCAATGCTGGCTTTCATAATATTTAACATTTCCCAGTTGCATTTTCTGTCACAAACCGACACGTTTCAAAGACCCCGTCGTACGCATCATCATCTGTTTGCGTGTTGAACTGTGTCTGATTCATGCCCACAATGCTATGTTCAGCGTTCTTAAACGAGTCGGTTGCATTCTCTGTCACAAGGCGACACGTTTCAAAGACTGCGTTGTACGCATCGTCATCTGTTTGCGCGTTGAGCTGTGCCTGATTCATGCCCGCAATGCTATGTTCAGCGTTCTCAATCGAGTCGGTTGCATTTTCTGTCACAAGCCGACACGTTTCAAAGACCACGCCGTACGCAGCATCATCTGTTTGCGGGTTGAACCATGTCTGATTCATGCCTGCAATGCTGTTTCAGCATTCCCATACGATTTGGTCGGATCGGGCTTGTCTCCGGACGACTTGGTCGGACGATTCGGACTCCGAACGTGTCGGTTGGAATTTGCATCAATTGCATCATACTCAGTCATTCGGACAGCTCGCGGTCGACTCGTTTGGAAAGCATTCCGGGACAGAGTCAGTAGGAATGCTTTCCGTACGAGATCGGAATCGGGCCCTAAAATGGGATGTAATAAAGGGAGGTTGCTTAAAAAATCAATTAAGCCTGCTAGGTTTCTCTGTGATTCAGGCAATAAGAATGGAGGCAAACTTAACTCTTTGCACGCATTTGGAAGGTTACCTTACACTTCGCTTCAGGGAAAATTCGGAAATGTGCAATACCCTAAAATAGCTAATCTTTGTCAGGAAGAAATTGTTAAGAATGAAAGGGTCTGGGCAAAAAAGGCAAGGAGGAATAAGCATCTGTAGGGAAATACTTGGATATACAGCTTTCTACGCCAGATTTAGCATTGAACTGGTTGAGAAAAAAACTGTGGTTTAAAATAGATCTAGAATCAAGAAGAAGCGATATGAGATATCTGAGTGACAAAAAGTCTGTGGAATGCTTAAAGAATTCTTGGTTGAACCAGACAAATTACCCCTATTTAGATGCCATACCAAGTACGAAAATGAGATTATTGGTTCCAGAATTTCACATAGGCCGTAAACGTTTCTCCATGTACCCAGAGATAGTTTCCGCTATATGGGAAAACAGAGGGATGTGCTTTCCCCGGTTACCTTTTAAATATAATATTGTACATATTTTGCTAGACAGTTTGTTTGTAAAGCATTTAAGAGGAAAGATTTTTAACCTGTTTTATTTAAATACTAAATAAAAAAACGCTATGAAGAAGTTACTTTTTAGGTCTCAGACCTTGGATATTACTTGTGTATTGGATACATTTGTTACTGCTATTAATGAATAGTAGAAACAGGAAATGTTATGGGTATTTAATTAACACTTTTATCATTTTAGAAAGTATTTTATGATATTTTATTTCTTGCTTTGTGTAATAGACTAAGCTCTAAATAAACAAATATTTTGACTGACTGACTGACACAAAGCAAAAAAAATAACAAATTACAGAATATTAGCACACTAAATTAAACGTGCATGAAATAATTAATTGAAATATATTTATTTAATATATAATTAATATTTCTGAAAGAATAATTTAAAAATCCCATCCACAGTAACATTTACATTTTTGTTAAAAATTAGGTTGATTTCATTTAAATTACTTTTAATGTTTTATCAAAAATGCAAAAGTTTAATTTTATTTAATTAAGTTTATTATTACATTATAGAATAATAAAATAATTATCCATTCATCATATGTAGTTTTAACATGAAACAAAATATATACATACATTTTGAAAGTCAAATTCATTTTGCTTATTTCACATTAATTTCCTTGGCGAGTTATTTTAAATTCCTGCCTTCATTATTTTCTAAGGGAGTGTGTTGCTGTACCTCTGGCCATATGTGGTGTTTGACTTTCTCCAATACTAGGCTGGAGTACATTTACTACTGTTTTGTCACGTATAGGGTTTTACTGCTGAATAGCAATAGGCTTACCCTAAAGGTGGTTCTAGGGGAAAATCCCCATAAAGGCACCAGGTATTTGAAAAGCCTTGTAAATTATAAACTGCTGAATGAGGCTGGATTTTCGTAGCACCAGGAGTGCCTACAGATTCAAGGTAATGAACTCCAGTGATTGAGATCAGCTTCTGCTAAGAGACCAGTGGTTCTTAAGAAACGCCTGGCTGATTTTAATGTGGTTAATGGTTCATGAATCAGCACTGTCTTGCCTAGTTACCGTTCCAACTTCTTCAAGCCAGAAGATAGTACTGACCGGGTCTTCGAGATTTCTACAGAAAACAGGGGGCGCTAAATAATTTTCTGGCAACACCGGAGTGTCAGGTATGACTCAGACTTACCAACCAGTGTAGGCAACAACTCAGACAAATATTATACGCTTCTGATCTTGCGCAGCAAATGGCAAACTGAAGTCCAAGAGTGGCACAATCCTTGCAAAAGTTCACCCTGCCCCTAACAGGCAAATGGGCTGTTGGACTTCTTCCTCTGGGCCTGCTCATCTCTGTAGGGGGTCAGTCCAGGGATCTTTCTCACAGGAGGCCCAGTTCTTTGCCTTGCAAGGCAATCTGGAAGAACTTCTACCATGGATTCTAACGCAGGCTTAGTCCTAATCTTGAAAAGGACATCAGTTATATAGGCTATGTCCCTGTAGTTCAGTCTCCTTCCCTGGGTATACTGCTCCATCCTTGGTGACAAAGGATTCTGGACTAGTTGAACTGGTCATTATCTATCATCAAAGCTGACAAATTGGCTCTTTTGCATTGTGCACATTCTGGGGCTCTTCCAATCAAATATTGGGCTACTGCATCATCACCTCATGTGACAGTCCATGTACTTGAGCAGCTTCTTGCTGGATGGTTTCCAAAAACCAAGCTATCAATGTTTATTGAGCCCAAACAGTCAGCCACATCATATGAAGACACATATCAGGCAGGGAAGGGGGACAGTGTTCTGGCAGGTGCACAGTATCAAGCTTCTCAAGTTTGAGGCTTACACCATTCTCTCATTATCACCCTGCCCTGTACCATGCTACAGCGTGGCTGAATTTAAAAGGTGGAGTACTTGGTCGGCAGAGACCTGATTTGTCTCGCACAATGCCTTCCCCCGTTCTAGACCACCACACACATGCAGGGAAGTAACATTGGATTCCCTTATACATTTTAACAGCCATGCATACAGGTCCCAGGCTCAACCTGTGATGTGCACAAAGCATACATACCTTTCCACACATATCTCAATCATATGAAAGTGAAAGACTTGGTTAAGGGAGACTGGCAGAAATATTAACATGGTGGGGGGAGGGATATGCATTTCCACTTAAAGGAGGCACTTAAAGGAGATATCTGCACTAGAGAGAGGACCAAAGAAGAACTGCCCTCCTATTCCCTGGACCCAGAGAAGTGAGGCTGGACCAAAGACTGGACTGCACCTCCTGCACCTTGGGCTAGCAAAGAAAAGACTGTGCCTGAGCTGTTCCACTCAAGGAAAAATCATCCCAGAGCCCGAGCAGAGAAGATGACACTAAGAGTCAGTTGGCTGACTCCCTGTTACAGGCACAGGGCCATAAAATCTGGGAAGCCTGCTCCTTTGAGAGCCCAACACCAAGAAGCCTGATCGCCGCTGGATGCTAAGGTACAGCCTGGGAGACCTAATCACAACCCTCACAAGCTGCAGTCGAGTCTTCTGGACCCGGGAGGGTCATTGGAGTGCAGTTTGGTTGCTCAGCATGGAATTTACTTCAAGGTAAAGAGAACTGCTTGTGAGAAGTTGGCCTGGTATATGCTGTCCACTAATTATAGTGGGCACCTTGCACCAGTCCAAACAACCCCTTATTGGAGATAGGTTAAAGACAACCTTATTGAAAGCTATCCTAGTGGTAGCTATGGAGAGCAGCCTTCAGGCTAAGTCTTGAAGGAATGTAAAGCAGCTTGTTTTACCAGTCTATAATCTCTTGAGTGATCAAATGAAAGAGCACCACACCAGGTATATATTCAAAATATATGTATTTATTGCTAAACACACCCCTCTAGTCTCTTTATGAGGCTAGAGTTCGAAATACATAAGTTAGAAGTTATGTAAACACAGTAATAGCACAAATACACGTTTGGGCCCTAGGGGCGTACCAAACCATATACCAATAAAGTGGTATAAGAACCACGACTGAACTAGACACTAGGCCTAGAGCCTCTAGAAGTGCTTGGACCACAAGGAACCACCCAAGGTAGTGACACAGGGGACCCACGGGGACGCGTGCAGTGTAAATACACAACCGCGATACGCCGTTAACTTCTATGGAGAAAGTCGCGATCAGGAAATTAAAGAAAAGGGACACTTAAAGGAGGACTTGGAGCAAACCCTTTGAGATCTAGTACTTTGAAGAGTCTCTACCCACGGGAGCACCGGAGTACTCGTGTTACCTCACCCAGGGTAGCCGGGTGCATAGGTGTCTTTCGGGGTCGGGTTTCGTCGTCGATTTGAATGGCGATCTGCTGCAAAGTGCTGCTGGCGACCAAGTGGAAAGTGTCCGGGTGGATCCAAGAGTGGATCGGAGATCTGAAGAACCTGAAAGCAGAGGGGACAGAGTCTGGGTCACTAGCCAGTGACCAGGAGGGCGATGGACAGATGCCCACCGATGTCGAGTGCTTCAGGTGCGTTGATGGTCGTCTTGACTCTTCAGCCACGAGGTCCAGGAGGCGTTGTTGGCAACCAGGAGCAGGATTCGGGCTGGTACACGATTTCTGTCGAGTGCTGAGGTGTCGGCGACCGGATTGGACCCAACAAGCCTTGGCAACGGCAAGTCTCGATGAAGATGTAGATCGTCGATGGTGCAGACCAGCAAGGTCTGGAGAACTCACCCAGTGAGGATAAGTGAGGACAGGCCAGGAGCAATCAGGATGCCAAGTAAGAAAAAGATTGACCTTCATTAAGGGCTACTAGCCAATGGGCTAGTGACCGCAAAGGAGCCTCGAGACATCACACGTGGATCTGGCTCACAGGACACTCGTGGAGTGGAGGCCAGAGATCTTCGGTGCAGTTGGTGCTGGAGGCTAGGGCTACTCGAAGCCCAAAGCACGACTTCGTGGGAGACCCCGAAGAGGATGCACTTGCAAATGTGCTCGGTGTCCAGGGGTCACGGTCTCACGTCACCCACGATAGCTACGGGCCTCAGCTTTGCTGGGGACTCAGGGTAGCCTCGGGGAAGTCTGAGAATCCACCTCTGGTGATACGATGACTTCGGCGTCCGACGGGAGCTTCAGAAATGCGAACCGGACAGATGCTTCTTTGGTGCCTGCCAAGCAGGGGAGTCACTCCTTGACCCCAAGGGAGATTCTTCTGTCCTCTAATCGTGAGTAGAGCGTCGAAGGTCCAGGATTCTGTTTCAGAGTTTCGTCCAGGGATAATCTAAAGTCCTAAGGACTGGGTTCCTATATTTATACTAAGTATAGGTGTTGGACTACTCTGTGGCCCCACCTATGGGTGAGTCAGGACAGAGGGGTGGCTACACCCCTTTCCCTTTGTCCATTTCACGCCAAAGCAGGGGCTGCAAGCCCCTGATCCGGTTTGAACTGGGGTATGCACAGGGACACCAAATGTGCCCCCAGTGCAGGACTTCAAAGCACCCGAAAGTGCTCCCGCCCAGCCCCAATACACATTATCCTGTCTGGGGAGGTGGTCACACCTCCCTGGGACAGGAAACCTATTGTCCAGGCCTCCCCTGCCGGAGTTTCGTCCAGCAGCAGGAGGCCAGACTCGTGTCTGTGGCAGCAGCATCCATTTTGTGATGCCAGGGCTTTGGAAAGAAGTTACCGGGCTAGCCAGAGTTAACATGTCTTTCCCTCTAGAAGGGTGGAATGCTACCCCCGCTGCCAGAATTGGCGGGGGGGGGGTAGTATTCCAAGATGTTTGACACCAAACATGACATGTTTAGGTGCAGCCATTCTAAAGTTAGCATTTAACGCGAGGTTATAATGCGCTTAAGAGTATATGGTCAGGCTGCACTACAAACAGCATCAGAGAAGGGTCTCCGAACGCTGCAGAGGGGCCCTGCTCATGCAGGGGCACCCTCTCACATAGGAACCATGCACTCTGCCTTTAGGATTGATAAGGCCTGCCTTAGGAGTGACTTATAGGTTTACAGTGGAGAGGTGTGGTGCAGCGGCCAGGGCAGCTGACTTCGGAGCACAGGGCTCACGGTTCGATCCCCGGCTCCGGCGGCAGCTCAGCTCAGCACCATGTGACTCTGGGCAATAGCTCACTTAATTTCCACGACGGCCCCCAGCGCCTTGAGACCCGTAAGGGTGAGTAGTTCGCGCTTTACAAATACGGATTTATTATTATATGTGTGTATGTATTTAGTGATATAGGTAACCTATATCACAGTAAGGGGTGCATGCACCACCTTACCCAGGCTGCAGTAGCAGACCTATGGTGTCAGTTTGGATGGCCTTCCAGGGTGGCATAATACATGCTGCAGCCCCTGGTAGGCCTCTGAGGTACCTATGCCCTTGGTACATAGTATACCATATACTAGGGACTTATAAGGGCACTCCAGATTCCAATCAGTGATGTGCCTAAGGCACATGGAAACCATTTTAGAGAGGAAGGAGCTAGGCTGGGGTTCTGATTAGCAGGGCCCCAGCCAGACTAATGTCGAAAAACAGTGAAGCATCAGCAAAAAGTGGGGGTACCCATGTGAAGCAGATCCTACTCTCCTACACAACCCCCCCAAACGTAGGGACATTAAACTAACCTTGCCCAGTTAAGTCTTCATGTTCTAAGTGGAAGTACCTAGAGAGTCCATCTGCATTGGCATGGTTACTCCCAGGTCTATGTTCCACTGTAAAGTCCATCCCCTGTAGGGAAATGGACCACCTAAGCAGTTTGGGGTTTTCACCCTTCATTTGTTTTAGCCATAAGAGGGGCGTATGGTCTGTCTGAACCAGGAAGTGTGTACCAAACAAGTATGGCCTCAACTTCTTCAGAGCCCAGACCACAGCAAAGGCCTCCCTCTCTATGGCTGACCAACGTTTCTCTCTAGGGGTCAGCCTTCTGCTAATGAAAGCTACTGGCTGATCCTGACCTTCTTCATTCAATTGTGACAGTACAGCCCCTACCCCCAATTCAGATGCATCAGTTTGAACAATGAACTTCTTGGAGTAATCAGGACTCTGTAGAATGGGAGCAGTGCACATGGCCTGCTTCAGGTCATCAAATGCCTTTTGACAGCTAACTGTCCACTGAACCTTTTGGGCATTTTCTTAGAAGTTAAGTCATTCAGGGGTGTCACTATTGATCCATACCCTTGACAAATCTCCTATAGTACCCAGTCAGGCCTAAGAAGGCTCTCACCTGAGTCTGGGTAGTGGGAGCAGTCCAGTCCATGATAGTCTGGATCTTGCTCTGCAAAGGTTGAACCTGGCCTCCACCCACAAGGTGGCCCAGGTACACAACCTGACTCTGCCCTATCTGGCACTTAGTGGCCTTGATAGTCAGGCCTGCCTTTTGCAGGGCCTGTAAAACATTCCTGAGGTGGACCAGGTGATCCTCCCAGGTGGAGCTAAAGACAGCAATATCATCTAGATATGCTGCACTATAGGCTTCCAGACCTGTGAGAACTGTATTCACCAACCTCTGGAAAGTGGCAGGTGCATTCTTCAGACCAAAGGGCATCACCACAAATTGATAATGCCCACTAGGGGTTGAGAATGCTGTTTTGGGCTTTGCAGTATCAGCTAGTCTGATCTGCCAGTAGCCAGCTGTCAAGTCAAATGTGCTGAGATATTTGGCTGAGGCCAAAGTATCTATGAGCTCATCTGCCCTTGGTATTGGGTGGGCATCAGTCCTAGTGACTGCATTGAGACCCCTGTAGTCCACACAAAACCTCATCTCTCTTTTCCACCACTGGTGTGAGGTTTTGGCACAAGGACCACTGGACTAGCCCAAGGGCTATCTGAGGGTTCAATAACTCCCAACTCCAACATTTTCTGGACTTCAGTCCTGATACAGTCCCTGACATGGTCAGGTTGCCTATAAATCTTATTTTTAATAGGCAGACTGTCCCCAGTGTCCACTTCATGAGTGCACCAGGTGGTCTGACTGGGTGTCAGTGAAAACATATGTCTAAACTGATTGAGCACCTGTCTACAATCAGTTTGTTGCTGGGTAGTGAGGCTGCCTGCCAAGGCTACACCATCTACTGACCCATCGTCAGGGTTCTGTGAGAGCAGGTCAGGGAGTGGGTCACTCTCTTCCTCCTGCCCTTCATCAGTAGCCATGAGCAAGCCCATGTCTGCCCTGTCCACATATGGTTTTAACCTGTTGACATGGAGAACCCTGTGGGGACTCCTGGGTGTTCCTAGGTCTACTAAGTAGGTAACCTCACCCTTCTGCTCAACAATAGTGTGGGGTCCACTCCATTTGTCTTGGAGAGCTGCTGGGACCACTGGCTCCAACACCCACACCTTCTGTCCTGGCTGGTAAACAGTCAGAACAGCCTTTTGGTCATGCCAGGTCTTTTGAAGTTCCTGGCTAGCCTCAAGGTTTTTAGTTGCCTTTTTCATATACTCAGCCATCCTGGAGCGGAGACCAAGTACATAGTCCACTATGTCTTGCTTTGGGGGCTTGAGAGGTAACTCCCATCCTTCCTTCACCAAGCACAGTGGACCCCTCACAGGGTGGCCAAACAGAAGTTCAAAAGGGCTGTAACCAACCCCTTCTGAGGCACCTCCCTATATGCAAATAAAAGGCAGGGCAAGAGTATGTCCCATCTTCGCCTAAGCTTTTCTGGGAGCCCTTTAATCATGCCCTTCAAGGTTTTGTTGAATCTCTCAACTAAACCATTGCATTGTGGGTGATAGGGTGTGGTGAACTTATAAGTCACTCCACACTCCTTCCACATTGCTTTTAAGTACCCAGACATGAATTTAGCACCCCTGTCTGATACTACCTCCTTAGGAAAGCCCACTCTTGAGAAAATTCCCAGGAGGGCCCTTGCCACCACAGGTGCTGTAGTGGTCCTGAGGAGAATAGCTTCTGGGTACCTGGTGGCATGATCCACTACCACCAGGATAAACCTGTGCCCAGATGCTGTTTGGGGATCCATGGGACCAACAATGTCAATCCCTACCCTTTCAAAGGGCACCCCCACCACAGGTAGTGGTATCAGGGGGCCTTTGTAGTGCCACCTGCCTTGCCACTGGCCTGGCAGGTTACACAGGAGCGACAAAACTCCTTGGTGTCTTCAGACATGTGGGGCCAGTGAAAGTGAGGGACAATTCTGTCCCAAGTCTTGTTCTGGCCCAGGTGACCTGCCAAGGGAATATCATGGGCTAGGGTCAATAGGAAGCCCCTGAACTTTAGAGGTATAACCAACCTCCTGGTGGCACCAGGTTTGGGGTCTCTACACTCTGAGTACAGGAGTCCATCATCCCAAAACACTGTATGGGGACCACCAGCTTTCCCAGCAGCCTCAGCAGCAGCTTGCTGTCTGAGGGGTTCAAGGGAGGGGCAGCTCTGCTGCTCCTGGCTCAGATCTGCCCTAGAAGGTCCCCCTGTCCCCAAGAACTCAACCTGGTCAGGTTCAAGTTCCTCTGGGACAGTTCCTTCTTCAGGACTGAGATCATCCCCCTCAAGGGACTGATCTTCCTCCTGAGCCAAGGGGAAGGCACTGCCTTAACCCTACTACTCCTCCTCTTGGAAGGCACTTGGTCCATTATTCCAGAATCCAAGGCCTGTTCAGTGCTAGATATTTTGGCTTGTGACCTGGTCACAGCAAACACATCTGCAGAGATCCCCAGCATTTCTGCATGGGTCCTGAGCTCCACTTCTGCCCAAGCAGAAGTCTCTAAGTCATTGCCAAGCAAGCATTCGACTGGTAGGTTTGCACTTACCACAACCTTCTTAAGGCCAGTTACCCCTCCCCAGGAGAAGTTAACAACTGCCAGAGTATGGTCTGTTCTGACATTGCTAGCATTGGTCACTTGGTACATTTCATCAAGTATAACTTGCCCAGGATGCACAAGGTCTTGTGTCACCATTGTGACACTTGCCCCTGTGTCCCTAAATGCCAAAGCCTCTCGCCCATTGATTAAAGGCTGTTGTCTGTACTTGCCCAGATTACTGGGACTCACAGAGGAGGTCACATCCATGCCTCCATCACAGACTAACACAGCCTGAGTCAGTTCTCTGACTAGGTCAGAGCCCAACTCAGTACCCAGGGTGAACCCTACTAAACCCTTGGCTGGAGCACTCCCACCAACTGTAACTGTACTAGGGGGAACAGGTGCCTTAGGGGCATTGGTGGGTGCTGGACTTGAGTCTTTGGACTTGGTGCAATCACTGGTCCAGTGGGTCTTTTGCTTACAGACCTTGCACCATGGTTTTCTTTGGCCTTTCCCTTTTGTAGACTGTGAATCCCCACCTGAAGAAGATTTTTGGGGGCCTGATGAAGACTTTTGATCTTTACCCTTCTCCCCACCCTTTTCAGAGTTCTCAGCATCTTGCTTCTTGGTTTCCCCACCTTGGTTCTGTACCTTCTGCTTCACCCTGGTTCTGACCCATTTGTCTGCCTTCTTTCCCAATTCTTGGGGAGAGGTCAGATCAGAGTCTACCAGGTATTGATGCAACAGCTGATTTTGACAGTTATTAAGAATCTGCTCCCTCATTATCAGATTGTACAATCCTGAGAAGTCACACACCTTACTGCCCATCAACCAGCCTTCCAGAGCCTTGGCAGAACAATCCACATAGTCTACCCAGTCTTGAGTCTGTGCTTTTTGGGTATCTCTGAACTTCAACCTGTACTGTTCAGTGGTTAGGCCAAACCCATCAATAGGAGCACTCTTCAAGACCTTGTAATTATCAGCATCCTCCTCTCTAACAGTGAGGAGCTTATCTCTACCTTTGTCAGCAAAGGAGAGCCACAAGATTGCTGCCCACTGCTCCTGAGGGACCTTCTGTACTTTACAGTCCCTCTCTAGAGCAGTTATCCACTTGTGGATGTCATCCCCATTCTGATAGGGAGGGACAATCTTGCTCAGGTTCCTATGGTCATAGGACCTATCCCTATCTCTAGGGACATGGCTGCCACCATGGGACTCTAGTCCCAACTTTCTTTTCTCTCTAAAGAGATCTAGGGACTCCCTGTCTAAGGCTACTTGCTTCCTTCTGAGTTCAAGCTGAGCTTCCTCATATTGAATCAGCCTCTTTCTTCTCTCATGAGAGGATTCCCTCCTATGAGATGAGCCAGAGCTCCCTATTGAGGTGCCAGAGTGGTTAGACTCCTGAGAAGGAGATCTAGACTTCCTGGGCACACTCATAATCCTTCCTGGGGGGACAAAGAGGGCATCATCCTGATCATCCTCTTCATCTTCCACAGGAGGGATTGGGTTATCCAGGTCAGGGTCATTGTCACCCTCCTGGCCAGTTTCAGAGGGGGGGCTGAGGGTATTTCTATCCCTGGCCCCTTCCTCCTCTCCTGCCCCACCCTCTGCTCCTACCCCTTCAGTCCCCAATGGCTTACTAAGGTCATAAGCCACCAACAACTCTTTAAGGTGTTGGGTGGTGGGACTTTGGCCTGTCCTTAATTTCCTCAAGTTACATAATGCTCTCAATTCCAAGAATGGGAGTGTATCATACTTGCAGGGTGGAAGCTCAGTGGCTTCCTGCAAGGATTCTTTAGATCCTACCCTTAAAGACATTACTAGTGCGGTGTGGTGTATGCACTACCTACTCTAGTGTGGCCTACTAAACTCTCTTGAGTTGTAGAAAGGATTGTGCTATCCCTTAACACACAACTCTAAGTTCAGTAGAACTTACTGTATTCTAAGCTTAAATTATATGTACCTTAGGTACCTTTAGTGGTTTTCAGTTGATCAATTCAATTGAGATTATCTGGTAAAACAATAGCAAGCTGGAATCCCACACGCTGCACACCAATGTGAGAAGTTGGCCTGGTATATGCTGTCCACTAATTATAGTGGGCACCTTGCACCAGTCCAAACAACCCCTTATTGGAGATAGGTTAAAGACAACCTTATTGAAAGCTATCCTAGTGGTAGCTATGGAGAGCAGCCTTCAGGCTAAGTCTTGAAGGAATGTAAAGCAGCTTGTTTTACCAGTCTATAATCTCTTGAGTGATCAAATGAAAGAGCACCACACCAGGTATATATTCAAAATATATGTATTTATTGCTAAACACACCCCTCTAGTCTCTTTATGAGGCTAGAGTTCGAAGTACATAAGTTAGAAGTTATTTAAACACAGTAATAGCACAAATACATGTTTGGGCCCTAGGGGCGTACCAAACCATATACCAATAAAGTGGTATAAGAACCACGACTGAACTAGACACTAGGCCTAGAGCCTCTAGAAGTGCTTGGACCACAAGGAACCACCCAAGGTAGTGACACAGGGGACCCATGGGGGACGCGTGCAGTGTAAATACACAACCGCGATACGCAGTTAACTTCTATGGAGAAAGTCGCGATCAGGAAATTAAAGAAAAGGGACACTTAAAGGAGGACTTGGAGCAAACCCTTTGAGATCTAGTACTTTGAAGAGTCTCTACCCACGGGAGCACCGGAGTACTCGTGTTACCTCACCCAGGAAGCCGGGTGCATAGGTGTCTTTCGGGGTCGGGTTTCGTCGTCGATTTGAATGGCGATCTGCTGCAAAGTGCTGCTGGCGACCAAGTGGAAAGTGTCCGGGTGGATCCAAGAGTGGATCGGAGATCTGAAGAACCTGAAAGCAGAGGGGACAGAGTCTGGGTCACTAGCCAGTGACCAGGAGGGCGATGGACAGATGCCCACCGATGTCGAGTGCTTCAGGTGCGTTGACGGTCATCTTGACTCTTCAGCCACGAGGTCCAGGAGGCGTTGTCGGCAACCAGGAGCAGGATTCGGGCTGGTACACGATGTTTGTCGAGTGCTGAGGTGTCGGTGACCGGATTGGACCCAACAAGCCTTGGCAACGGCAAGTCTCGATGAAGATGTAGATCGTCGATGGGGCAGACCAGCAAGGTCTGAGGAACTCACCCAGTGAAGGTAAGTGAGGGTAGGCCTGGAGCAACCAGGATGCCAAGTAAGAAAAAGATTGGCCTTCGTTAAGGGCTACTAGCCAACGGGCTAGCAACTGCGAAGGAGCCTCAAGACGTCGCACGTGGATCTGGCTCACAGGACACTCGTGGAGTGGAGGCCAGTGATCTTCGGTGCAGTTGGTGCTGGAGGCTAGGGCTACTCGGAGCCCAAAGCACGACTTCGTGGAAGACCCCAAAGAGGATGCACTTGCAAATGTGCTCGGTGTCCAGGGGTCACGGTCTCACGTCACCCACGATAGCTACGGGCCTCAGCTTTGCTGGGGACTCAGGGTAGCCTCGGGGAAGTCTGAGAATCTACCTCTGGTGATGCGATGACTTCGGCGTCCGACGGGAGCTTCAGAAATGCGAACCGGACAGATGCTTCTTTGGTGCCTGCCAAGCAGGGAGTCACTCCTTGACCCCAAGGGAGATTCTTCTGTCCTCTAATCGTGAGTAGAGCGTCGAAGGTCCAGGATTCTGTTTCAGAGTTTCGTCCAGGGATAATCTAAAGTCCTAAGGACTGGGTTCCTATATTTATACTAAGTATAGGGGTTGGACTACTCTGTGGCCCCACCTATGGGTGGGTCAGGGCAGAGGGGTGGCTACACCCCTTTCCCTTTGTCCAGTTCGCGCCAAAGCAGAGGCTGCAAGCCCCTGATCCGGTTTGAACTGGGGTATGCACAGGGACACCAAATGTGCCCCCAGTGCAGGACTTCAAAGCACCCGAAAGTGCTCCCGCCCAGCCCCAATACACATTATCCTGTCTGGGGAGGTGGTCACACCTCCCTGGGACAGGAAACCTATTGTCCAGGCCTCCCCTGCCGGAGTTTCGTCCAGCAGCAGGAGGCCAGACTCGTGTCTGTGGCAGCAGCATCCATTTTGTGATGCCAGGGCTTTGGAAAGAAGTTACCGGGCTAGCCAGAGTTAACATGTCTTTCCCTCTAGAAGGGTGGAATGCTACCCCCGCTGCCAGAATTGGCGGGGGGTAGTATTCCAAGATGTTTGACACCAAACATGACATGTTTAGGTGCAGCCATTCCAAAGTTAGCATTTAACGCGAGGTTATAATGCGCTTAAGAGTATATGGTCAGGCTGCACTACAAACAGCATCAGAGAAGGGTCTCCGAACGCTGCAGAGGGGCCCTGCTCATGCAGGGGCACCCTCTCACATAGGAACCATGCACTCTGCCTTTAGGATTGATAAGGCCTGCCTTAGGAGTGACTTATAGGTTTATATGTGTGTATGTATTTAGTGATATAGGTAACCTATATCACAGTAAGGGGTGCATGCACCACCTTACCCAGGCTGCAGTAGCAGACCTATGGTGTCAGTTTGGATGGCCTTCCAGGGGTGGCATAATACATGCTGCAGCCCCTGGTAGGCCTCTGAGGTACCTATGCCCTTGGTACATAGTATACCATATACTAGGGACTTATAAGGGCACTCCAGATTCCAATCAGTGATGTGCCTAAGGCACATGGAAACCATTTTAGAGAGGAAGGAGCTAGGCTGGGGTTCTGATTAGCAGGGCCCCAGCCAGACTAATGTCGAAAAACAGTGAAGCATCAGCAAAAAGTGGGGGTACCCATGTGAAGCAGATCCTACTCTCCTACACTGCTTGTTATCCTTTTACCAGAGACCAACAGACCAGTGTCAACTAGTTTTAAGCTGGATGTCACCCGGACTTTATTGAACATGGACATCTGAGGCCAAAGTCACCCCTCTGTGTTTGTGGACCAAGGGGTACTGCAGGAAGACCCCAAACACTGGCTCAGCAGACCCAGCATCCTTGAGCATCTGCAGAATCCTGTGTCCTTTGCATCAGGACCACTTTTTCCCTAAGGTAATTCCAACAAAACCTTCATGTTTCCCACTCACCTACATTCAGCACAATAGCGCACATTTGCTTCTTGGAATGTACCTGGTGGTGCATTCCATGAACCTAAAAATTCAAGATGATCTGGTCTCAAATGTGCAGCCCACTCCTCTTCCATCAAACGAACCCATGTCTCCCACAATTCAGCTACTGCCACTGGGAGTCCTGTACCCCGAGTACTCATACGCCATGGCTCTGGTAGGTCCTGGTGCCTCCAAACTTGGTGGAAATGCAGATCTGACCCTCCAGAGCTGTTGTACCTTTTTGTGCTTTGATGCTGCATCGAGATCATCAGGAAGCAGCAAGTCGACAAACTGGACTTCACGGGATTGGTTCATGCGGTGTGCAGGGGAGTGATACCTTCATTCCAAAGGAGCTTCACAGCAATTTCTCGAAGGTTGGAGGTGCTCCGGGATTCTTGGAGTCCTTTCAGGTTTCAGGACGACACAGCAGCAGTGATTGTAGAGTCCTGAAAGCAGCAGGCAGGGTGTGGCTCCTGTTTCTTCTGCAGCAGGGCTTCAGTTCTCAAGCAGTGGGTCTTCTTTGTCCTGGTCTTCTCTTGTCCATCAAAGCTGATGTTCAGGTTTTGGGGCGCAACCTAAATATTGAATTTAGGGGTGTTACAAGGGGAGACAGGTAGTAGCCAATGGGCTACTTACCTTTAGGGTGTCTACACCCTCTAGTGACCGCTTTCTGTGGGAAGAGGGACTATCCTAGCCCTGATAGGAGGTTTTCTCACCATCCCAAGATGGTGGAATTTCAGGAGAGGGGTTCACCTCTCCTGCCCCGCAATAGGGGTGGTGGAGGCTAAGTGGGGACCCTCCTCCTAATCTAACACATTTTCCCACCTTTCCTCCCACCCAAAGTAGAGCAGGAAATGGAGGCTGGCCTCCCTCACTATCTGGAGGTTCCTGGGTTGGATTTCAAAGGCGGCATTGCCCAGGAATGCCATCCTGTCCTGGAGGAGGTGTGAAGTGCCTCCGCCCATAGCAGGCTTTGTCTCTGTCCTCTGAGAGCACTGGCTCTCACCCCATGAGGTCAGAAACATGTCTAGTAGTGGCAGTCTGGCGAAAACAAGTCAGGATCCACACCACTGCTCACTTAGGTTTTCAGGGGATCCTCTAAAAGGGTCTCCTGTGTGAATTTATTAATAATTCCTACACTGGCATCAGTCAGGATTTATTAAGACAAGATGTTTGGTACCAAACACCTTAGAAATCAGTGACGCCATCATGGAGCTAGGAAACTCGTGTTGACAAGTATCCATCCCATGTACTCTTTATGACTTCCCTGTGCACTTACAACATCTCAGAATGGACTGGACATTGTAGGGGCATATCTGTTCATGCTGATATGCTCACACATAGGATATAGTGCACCCTGCCTTAGGGCTAAAGGCCTGCAGTAGGGTTGACTTACCTATATCCCACACAGTGTATGGGAGGCATGGCACACAGGGCTGTGTGCCATATCGAATTTTTTGGATTTCTCTGCACCAAAAGTGCATAGCCTTGGTGAGGGGTCCCTGGGGTGGCACAACCATTGCTGCAGCCCCAGAGAACCCTTTTCAGTACCCATGCCCTAGGTACCAGGGGCACCATTTATTAGGGACTTACAGGGGTAACTGAAGTTGTGGCAATCATGGTGCAGGTTTTGGAAAAAAGATCTGGCACTGGGAACCTGGTTAGCAGAGACCCAGAGCACTTACAGTTCGAAAGTACATCAGACATCAGGCAAAAAGTGGGGGATAACCATGTCAAAAGAGGCACTTTCCTACATGTCTACACAATGACAGTGCGCTGCTGCATTATGGTTTAGCAGTGCTTGATTTGTAAAAGAATGAGTGCTGGTGCCCAATGGTCTGCTCTTGCTCAGAAGCCTGTGGCTGGTGCAATGAAATGACAGCTTGACAATTACCAAGGCTGTGCAGTCTTCAGGCCATCTTGTGCCTCTCTAATCAAATTGCTGACACAGCCTGCCCCTTTATCTCACTCTTGCAGGTTTCCTTTTGAAACGGGTTTTCCGTCTTTTTCTTCCTCCTTCTTTCCCCTTTGTCTGTTTTCCTGTCTTGCTCTCAGGAAATGTTGCATGAGGAAAAAGAGGTTCCAGTCTCCTAAAATGAGTGCGGGTGGCTCCCACCAGCAATCAGTGGCTCAAATTAAGCTCTGTGGTTTAGTAATATATTTGCAACAGGGTGCTCCAAAATTCACCACTAGCTACATACTACGCCATTATAACTCTTTTGCCGAAAATATTTGCTACATTTGTTCTTTCTGTGAGACTTGGATTTTTCACAATCTCTGTAACTTCAGCAATGTAGCATTGATGGCAGCACCCACACTCTGAAAATTGTTCCAGCTCCCTGCCTTTACTCCAAATGAAAGTTGGAATGAGCAGCCAGCATTTGGGCTAAGCTTACCACAGAAACAAAGCTGACAGAAAATCGCCTTGGACCTGTCCTATGAAAGTTAAGGGTGTTGTCCCTATTAACTCCCCCATGATTCCCTGCCTAAAACAGAGCTAGAACCATTACACCCATCCTTTACTTTCAGTGAGGCATTTTAGACTGAAACCCATTTACCTGGGTGACTTAAAAATATATGGGCTTTTTTGCCCCTGCTAACCATTTGATAATTTTAGAATAAAAACAGCAGCCTGTGCACATGTGCACATATAAAATGGAAGACTAAAGGGGCCAACAGAAAACACTTGCCGTTCTAGTACTTTTGTACGCAGACTAATTCACCATTAATTCTTTTTTGTTTCCTGAGTAGTGTGCTACTCTCCTAAAAGTGCTTCAACACCTCATCAGGGGTAGCATGTGCTATATAAATGCAAACCTTTTCCCTCTTCTGTCCCTCCACTATCCTTCTCAATACAAATAACAGACTAACATATCCACCGCTCAAATTGATTTCATATTTCACTATACTAATTCACCACTAATCCTTTCTGGGTTCCGGAGTAGCGTGCTACTCGCCGAAAAAGCACTTCAACACCTCGTCAGAGGTAGTAAGTGCTATATAAATGCAATTGCAATACAATACAATAATTCAAAGATATTGCTACAGTAGTAGTGGATGAATTAGTGGCACCTAACATGAGAACACTTCTGAATTCTGCATGCTCTCTCGCACTGCCCCATCTCCCATGGTGCTTAACCCCAACAATACACACGTCATTACCCCGTCCGAAACCACACACGCAGAAACGTACAGAATCTACACAGACACACACAGTGGCGTAGCATGGGCGGGGCCACAGGGGCTGTTGCCCCGGGCGTGAAATTCTTAGGGGCATTCTTAGGGGTGCAAAATTTTAAAAGAAAAGTAGAAGGATACTTGCCTTGCCCCAGGTGCTGGCAATCCACGCTACACCGCTGGACACACTCACATATACCCTTTAAGGAAAGTTTGCACTGCTGCTTCCAGTGCCTTGACTATTCTGTGCACGTTCAGGAAGCTTGCTGTGCTGCTGCACATTGATGTACCTGTTCAGTACCTATAAGAAAAGCTTACACTGTTGCGGCCATGCTGTGACTGGTCTGTGTGTGTGTGAGGAAGCATGACATGCTGCTTTCTGTGCTGTAATGGGTTTGTACTGGTCTGTCTAAGTAGACGCTTGCATTGCTTCTGTACAAGGTGTTTCTTTTGTGTGCATGTCAAGTAGCATGCACTTCAGCTACCTGTCCTCTAACCTGTCGAAATACACTCACGACCACCCTCAAGTTATGCCACACAAAGCTATCAATATAACAGCCAAGCTCTTGAAAATGGCTTATCTTTGTTGTGATTCAACATTGACAATATTGTATCTTCTTTATATATATAAAGATAATGCATTAAACACATAGTTATGTTGCAATTGAATAGACCTCAGATATGCTCATCTGTATCATGTCATCTTTTACTTTGAAGGTCCTGTGTTGCCAGCCCATCTGCCTCCTGCCACCACCTCTGCCAGTGTGCAACATGTGGACTGGCCCAGGTACCAGATGGATGGCAGATACTGGTAAATCTATAGCCTGGTCAATTGTAAATTGTCTAACCATTTCCCCTCTGCATACATTTCAGGATATTTAAATTATGACTCTATAACAAAATAAGGATCCCATGCTCATCCAGTCTCAATAGCAGGTCTAATTGTTGAACTTATATGTCTGATATCTGTGTCCTTATGTCACAAAATGCATCCTTCCATTTTGCTAATCCATTGGTAAGTATATGTGCATGTCTATTGCACCTGCTCCATTCACCAGTGTCCACATTGCAGCCAATCATCAAGTCAAATTTTCCTCATCACAGTATCTAACATTCTCTCATGTCATGCCAATGCCTGCCTAAAAATGACACCTTTATCTCAGTAGATGCCCCCCCCCCCATGAGGAGAAGACACTGGATCTCTATTGACTGTAACCTTAACAAGTTGTCATACCCACAAATTATATGTGCTGGGATTTTTCCTTACTTTGGGTATGCATCTCTCAACAGTGATACAGTAATCCCTGTTGTTCACATTATGCCCTACCCACCAGACAACATGAGGGGACATCCTGCAAGCAGCAATTCAGTCCTCTACCATCCGTTGGTCGGGTATGTTTGTAACTATGATACCTGCACTACTACCCACCTCCATTAACAGCCTTTGCCATTTTAAACAAATGTCTGTCCATTGAGCCATTTCTCTGTGAGAAGGGAATATGAAGTATATATCTTTTAATTTTCTAGCATCTATACAACTTGTGTTACATGTCACAGTACCCATTTTCACTGTCACAATTCTGAAGCATATGTTTACTTTTTAGATCTCCTTGGATAGCCCCGACCTTTTGATTGATTTGATTGATTGAATTAAGTTTTATGGAGCAAAATGTCTGCCCTAAGGCATCTTGGCACTGCCGTTCCAGAGGAGGTACCTTTTGTTTCTAATATACATAGAGTAGGTATTGGGTCTGATGTAAGAAATCTAAAAAATGAACACACCGTAGAAAATGTAAAACATGTGAATATAGCTCAACTAGAAACCCAAGCAGAAAACACACAGCTGTTCGTGCTTAGCAACCAGTTTAGGCCCAAATCCTGCACTGACATGAGTAAGGGGAAAAGTTCACTTGAGAGCACAATGGAATAAGAAACTTGAAAGGGTTTTGGGTTAATGGCCAACTCATGTTTATTAAATTTGAAAGCATTTATGATTCTGACACGGCACGCATTCGTGCTTCCAAACTGATCGTGGCCTGATTAGACAATGGGTACAGGAAATTAAATTAGCTCAGAGCACACGGAGGTCTAAAGGTGCCTGATTAGACAATGGGTGCAGGGAAGTAAATTAGTTCTGAGCACACAGAGGTCTTAGGTGCACAATGCAGAAGGCACACACTTCACTTACATTACATTTACCATAAACGCACATGCATTCACAAGCAGAAGAATGCTTCATTTACCAAGCATTGTAGGAGTGCAATAAAGAATGTGTAATGGATTGAGTCAGAATCTGGGATTATGGGGTCACAGGTCTTTGAGTGTTTTTCTGTCTTAAATCTGTAACTTGTGAGTCAATTATTATTTACTGTTTGTAATAAACCATTGTATCATTGTGTATAAGAATGGCTGCCTGTGAACAGAAATTGCAGAGAAGGACTGAGGAAGACTAAAGTGCAGTCCGTGTTATGTGTGTTGAAGGTCTTTCCTCCCTGTCGCACTAGTAGGCAGCTGTCTTTGCATTATCAAGAGGAGTCCGTGTCTTCCTTTATCTTTGAAGATTTTTGTCACCCCACAACAGGTCAGCTACTTACTCATCATTAGATGGCATTACTGTCAATCAGTTGTCTTCTCTTGATTGAATGGCTTTCATTTCTATTCATCTGTTAGTTCTGGCCACAAGCATTTTGGTCTCACAGTGTTCCGATTAGGTGACTTGTATCCTTCCTCTACTAGCTCTGCTTGCATTCAAGGACCTAGTTGACTTGTATCCTTCCTCTGGTATTATTGCTTGTATTTAGGGACCTACTTTTTTACTATACTTTAGGCAGTCCATGGGAGTGTGAGTGGTTTCTTGCACTCAATACTTCCCCATTCATTTCCCACAGCTTATTGGCCTCGAACCTCACTACTCCCCACCCATTTGTTTTAAATATTGCCCCTACTACTGTGTTGCTCACTTGCCCCTCCCTGCTTGGGACACCGTTCCCTGTCCTTCTTTCATTACATATATATATGTTTTTAATTGTTGGTACCCAATGCCCTCACTTAATTTTTTTAAATGTTTTTAAGTTGTTGCCTGTACAATATAGGGGGCTGGGCTGCTTTCGAGCAAAACGTATTCTAGGAATTGTAATTCATTATCCAACCTCTGTTACCTTTGCAACACATTTTTTGGCTTCTCTGCAGAGTGCACAGAGGGATGGCCACATATATGCCAAATGTAATTATGGTTAAGTGTGAGATAGGCAGATAGAGAACTTCAGAAAGATGTTGGTAGAAAGGAGACAGCAGAAGAAAGTGGGGTAAAGTGGACACTGGGAGTGTTTGAGACACTCCAAAGGCCACTACCCCTTTCACAGAACTTAGTAATGTTTAATTCACAGGCTCATATTTTCAGAATTCAAATATTTTCAATTATAATTATAACACAATCATTATTGCTATTCAATTATCTGATATTGCTAACAATCAATGGAAAAGCCAATTGATCAGTCTAGTTGTGGGATATGTCTGGATACAGTAACAGAAAACTCACAGAGAGGCCTTAAAAGCTGGCCAGGTGGCATGTGTGACACACAACATTTTACTTTATATGTTTTAAGCCACCGCCTTAATTACATAACCATGACTCTTGGAAAGATTGCTAGTTATGCTTCTTTAGCCACTCCTGTTTTAGAGACCTCTGTCCTTTTTTATCCCACTTTAAGCACTGAACTGAGTCAACATGAATCCAAGCCTGCCACCAGCAATCATGTGCCAGTGTTTTGAGCAGGGGAGAAAAGCATTGCAAACTAAGGACCTGATTTAGAGTTCAGCGGACACATTACTCCGTCACAAACGTGAAGGATATTCCGTCTGCCGTATTATTAGTACATTATATCCAGTGGCACTTGGAATATGGTAGACAGGAATTCCGTCACATTTGTGACAGAGTAACCTGTCCGCCGAACTCTAAATCAGGCCCTAAGTCTACCTGATACTGTAACAAACAGGAAGCTAGATTTTAAATGTGCTTTAAGTGCCTACCTCCGATTCAGTTCACAATGGCTGCTACAAAAGTCCCTCTCACACTAATAACATGCAATACAAATCAAATAACTACTATTATACATTATTTGCAGTGTAAAACATTTCAATAGGTTGGCAAAGCCTCTTCATATGTAGTTTGCACTTATGATGTAACTCTAAAAACAATATTATAAAAATCAAAGCACATTGTGCAAACCATGTGCAAATATAACCTATTAATAAACTTGTGTTTAGTTATGTGTTCAATATAGCACTATCCTATTCTTTTTCAGATGCTTCAGAGCGCTACAACACACTGTAAGCATAAAGGAACTATAATATTGTACATGTTAAAATTATATACGCTATGCATCATGAACTGAATTGGCTCTTTTAGTATTTCCGATACCAATGGAACTCATTTTAACAAATACAAAGGATAAAAGGTGGGATCTGCAGCAAGAATGTACTACAGCCGGAAAACACTCTGAGCTATCTCAGGGGACCCAAATCCAAAATGTCTGTTTTAGTTTTAGTGGTATGCCTCCAATGTACACATCACCATAGGAGCTGAATACTGAGTAACGCTTATTAGCTTACATTGGGCTTTTAGTCCACTCATGGCTTACCATTTGTTGGCTTCATTGTTACTTTCATTTGCAGCTAATTCTTCTTTAGCTTGTGTGAACTTTCCTTATTCTTGTGTTTGTTCGTCCTCTGGAACATGGATGCATTACTTGTGCCTGTCCATTGGTCATATTTCAGGCACCACTTTTTTTCTTCTTATTGAAATACTCCACAAGAGTGCATGTTTTTCAGGCTGTATCCCTAGTGTGTTTGTCTTGCCACTCTGTGCTCTGTGTTTCACTCTCTCTTTTGCCCATCTGTTTCGCCAAGGCCCAATCTTCTTGTTCTCACTCTCCTGGTTACTTTTCCTCACTTGGTCAATGTTGTTTTCTCCCTGTTAGTTCACTTTCCTCCCTGCACCCTCCATATTGCTTTCCCCACCCGCACCTCCTGTTGCTTTCTCCCCACCTTCTGTGTTGTTTTCTCCTGCCTCCTGTTGCTTCCCCCACCCTCGCCCTCCGTGACTCTGCTTGCCCTCAGTGTTTCTTCTGCCCACTACACCTCTTCATGCACTCCACGTAGCTGCCTCTCGCCTGTCTTTCTTTGCGATTGATTCCCAGAGAAGCTGAAGATATTTGGATCTACTTTGCCAGAGAGAAAACGACCTGCACCACATTTTGATCAACAAGAAAAGAACATAGGTGGCAGTGGTCAAAAAGCTCAACTCAAACATCACAAATTTAGGGTCAGTGTAGGAAAAAGGTCATAGGAAAATGTGTGCTAACAGGGACGAATAACACTATGCCGCCCACCTAGTGTTCACCAATATCTGAAGAAATCTTCTGATATTCACAAAATCAAAATATACCCAGAGCACCACACAATAGGGAAATCTTGGTCCGTCAACCCGACAGGTCCATAGGTTTGTCCGCAGAAATACAAGAACTTGGTAACACGTTGGTCAAAGTCCAAATATAAATCACCCACGCACTCATCACCAGCAGACTCGACTAGGGCAACGCACTTTATGCCGGTGTCACCCAGAAACAGCTCAAGAAGCTACAGAATGCCCAAAATGCCGCAGCCAGACTGGTACTCAACACTGTTTGGGTCTGTAGTTCCAAATGCTTACATTTTCAAGGTCAAAAACTATTTTTGTTGAAGTCCAAAGATAAATACAGCCGACACATGTTTCGTCGTTTGACGACTTTTTCAAGGCTGTGAATTTAAAGAATACATGCTTTACATACTGTACAGTGTCAGTTATCTCAGAAAGTAAGAGAAAAATAAAAAAACAAAACAAACATGACTACAATTTCGAATCGGAAACAGAAGGATAGTACAGACCTTGGATATGGCTCCCAAGAAACGAGATGTCTGTTAATGAGTGAAAAGTTAATGAAGAAAGAATTAAAGTGAATTATTAAGTCTATGTTTCAAGTGAAAGGACAATAAAGATTATACAGAAGTGAAGAAGTAAAAAAGGGCCAAGAACCTAAGTACCTAAAAATAAAGTAAAACAAAGTACACCCATGTGTTTTTCTGAGGGAGAATTAATCAAGATGAGACCCAAAACAACCAGTCCAATAATAGAAACTGGATATATAAGTACCTCAAAAGAATTCACGAAACAAATGTGTTCCACTAGCATATGGCGCAAAATAATTTTTCACACATTCCTCGGAGCCCGAGGACGAAAATTATTTGATAAGAGTAATTCCTTGTAAGAAATGAGAACCTAAAAGGTTCCAGATCTAAGCGTCTCAAAACAATGTTGAAAGTAAAAGAAAAACCAACCATGAACGTCGTAGATAACGACGGGCAAAACAAGCAAAGTCAGAATTGTCCCTAAAAAATGACAAAGTATTTACAAAAAAGTTGCATTGCTACAGTTACAAGAAAAATACCGGTAAAGGTTTGAAGCCAACAGAAAAAATTATAATCGAATATTTGTATGGACAAATATATCGTCTTACCTCAAGTTTCGATAAAAACGGTAACAAGTAAACTTTGTATTGTTAGGGGCTATGAAAGGCCCATAGTTATCCATTTCCAAAGTAGCTTGAGTAGTAAAAATACAAAGAAACATACAATAAACGTCTAGCAAGGTGCAAATAGACACCCTACTTGAACCATCACTCATGTAAAATCTCCAGCCAAATCTTACCGGCAACGTCCACTGCCCTGTCAGTGTAGAAGCATGTATGGCGCGGTCACATGACTGGCTCTTTAAAAAAAAAAATGAAGCATTTGGAACTATAGACCCAAACGGTGTCTTTATATTTGGACTTTGACCTACGTGTACCAAGTTCTTGTATTTCTGCGGACAAACATATGGACCTGTCGGGTTGACGGACCAAGATTTTCCTATTGTGTGGTGCACTGGGCAACGTTTGGATCAACTTCATCAGGAAACAAATATTGCAGCTCCACTTCTTAAAGCGGTGGTGGCACCCAGAACCCTGGGACATACAAACACAGCCTGGGTTGTCACATTGGACAAGGCCAGGCCCTTAAATTTTTTTCACTTAAGTGCATGACTCCCACATCTGACACATAACACCAGCTGTGCTCCTGCCCTCCCAGAGACGCTTCCGAGTGACTGCCACAGAGGTGCCAAGTGGTTGCTTCTTCTTTCTACTCCACAAAATATAGATTTGACTACAAGGGCTCCACAGTTGTACTACATCACAATTTTTAGTTCTCGCCTATGAGATAGCATTTTGCTATCTGTAGTCAAAAGACTGTTGAAGACCACAGTATTTTAGGTGGAATAAAAAGGTTGGGATCCCTATGGGGCAAAAGCATGCAAACTACAATCCTGTGTTTTACATAGTATACTGACTTACCAGCATTTAGGTGCCTAATTGTGATTTTTTTGCTATTGAAACAAAACATATCACACAACAAAGATATGCCTAAAAGAAGTCAGAACTATTGGCTTTGTGAGTTCTTGTTACAGTTTGATATAAATGAGTAACAACAATTATTTTGTTGTAAAAAATTAGAATTGTTAATTACAAATGGTACATGTGTGACCATCCCTATGTGCACACTAGATAGAGGCCAAGGATTAGATGAGTACATAATCTGGACACTGTTATGGCCTACTGACTCACACTGGCGACACCCTCAACTATGGAGCTCTCAGTCGTGCCCTATTATATACACCCTCCCACAATCAGAACTCAACCGGACACCTAAATGCAACTCAGCTCACACGTACTGTACAGCCATTTGAAATCCCAATAACTCAGCCTTTTAGAGCTGAGACCTCTTCACTTTGGTAATACCTAGTAAAGTGAATTCCAGTTCCAATACAAAATTACACTAAAGGAAAGAGAGTTTACAAATGTTAACTGATTCAACGGATCTGAGTTTGAGTTTTGCAGGTGGAGGGTACTCTGTCGGGATGATGGGGGACATTGCCCCCACTGTCCCAAGGGACTTCTGTCAGCCAAATCTAGAGCTGTCCGCCCGCATAGTGGACACCTCTAAACATTGGAAGGAACAGCCCTGGTGGTAGTTCCTGTCTGTGTTGTTAAAGTTTGAAGGACAGCTCTGTAAAACAGGATGGTTGCTCATCAAATATTTACAAAGTCTTTGATTTTGCAAAAAAAACCTCCCAAAGCAGGAGTTTGTTTTTGAAAAATGAAAAACTATTGAGAAAACTCTGATAATGTGGGGGTCATAATTTCTTTCTTACTGTCTCTCACCACCAGGTTTTACCTGGTGGTGACAGACAGTGAAAATCAAAACATAACAACACTCACTATAAATACGGCAGACAATGTTATGTGTTAACCTTGGACGGCTCGTGTTCTGTCGGGCCGTTAGAGGAGTATGTCCATAATGGAGCCAGAGCAGGCTCAGTCATCGACATACTTAAGGTTAGCCCACTTCTAAACTGGTCATGCAGACCTTGAGTTTGATGGAGAAAGTATTCCGTCATCATTGTGACAGAGCGCGCACTCTGTCAAACTCTAAATCATCTTCAAATACTTTACTAATTCAAAATATGCAATACTAAAACCATTGGCAAAGATGATAGGTCTCAAAGTTTGAGACCTACTGTTTTTGCCAATGCTTCTATTTTATGTTTGCATTCCATGTTTCTATATTTGTAAATTAAAATGTGTGCACATACATGCGTTGTATGCGAAAATATTAAATGTGCAATTTGGGTAAGGCCACTACTGCACGCAGTGTGAGAGCACACCTATCGTCTGTCAACATCCATCATCAATCACTATAACAACTTGTTTTGATGTAGAAGTTTAAAATGTTTATAACATTTTTAAATGATAGGTGTTACAACACTCAATTACTCATACATAAGCAGCTCTATGCAAACATTTAGAAACACACCACTCACAAATACATACACAAATACATACACACTCATGTACAAACACCCTGCAATCCTAAGTCACTCTTATGCTTTATTCTTCTGCTGAGGCTAAATATGTTAAGTGCTTCCTTGGCTCTGCTTCAGAGGTGCCTGTCACAGATAAGGATCTGCGGGCCTTTGCAGTTCAAGAGATGTCCAAACGTTGATCCTAATATGTGCATTGTCTTATTTTACGCTGCTCAGTCACGTTTGTGCAATGATTCTTTATGAAGGGCTCAAACTTTACCAACTGACTGGGTCCATCAGAAACTCATGCAGTGGTTGTAAATGCAAGGCATATTTACTAAAAGTTCATGCAACACAGGGCAGCAAGCAAAGTTGCTGTGCTACGTTGCATGAACGGGAGACAGCTGAACAGCACCATATCTGTTAAGATTTCAATAAATCTGATATTGCATCAAATTCCATGGGTGGATGCATGGGAACGCCCACGCAACATCCATGAAATGCCTACCACTATGAAATGAAACGCACCGCCATGCAAGGCGGTGTAAATCACCCATTTTGTGGCATTGTAAATCTTACTTAAGCCTTTACATTGCCTAGTATTGCCTTGCCCTATGTGGGCTTGGGGTTTTAGCCTGGTTAGCCCTACTCCTTTCCCCCTCACTTTGTGGATCCTGTGAAGGGTTTTGCATTTTTACTTAATGCTGGAACTTCTGTCTTCTTTTGCTTGGATCCCTTGTGCCTTTTGGGCTCTATGTGTGTGCTGCTCTTGTTCCCTATTTTGATCTGGAATTCAGGCTTCTAGCAATGTGTTTATGGGTGCTGCTTCCTGGGTGGGTTTTGTGTTCATTTGAGGAAGCTGAGGCACTGTGGCTTCCCAGGTTTGTCTTTGGTTGTTCATTTTTTATTGTGGATTTTGCCCCCATCAGGCTTATTTGGCATACAGTTTGGTGGTGGGCTGCGCCATCTAGTTCTTATTGAGACCTGATCATATCTGGAGGTGGAGTATGAGAGAGCTTGGGCCCATCTAAACATTGTTCCTTAACCCAATGACCTTTGTAGCTGCATGAGAGATATGACAGAGAACTCAATCACAATTTATATCTTCAATACAGAGTAACCAATTTGGTAACTCAATGACCCAGTCCACAACTAAATATGAGATTAGTAGGGTTTAATTATAAATTCAAAAATAGGTTTACATATACCAATCTCAACATAATGGTATAGAAATACAAAACAAACAAAATGTGTCTAAATCTCCTAAAGAGATTTACCCTATGTAAAAGAAAGTGCATAACTAATTCTATAATGACAATGCAAATAATCAGGATAAAGAATTGAGAGTTAAATTTAATCAAATTATTCTCAAAGGTAAGCATGAGCAGGCTATCTTTCCCTACACTGCCTTAAAAGGGACAACCCTAAATTAAAAGTGTTGCATAAAGATAAGAATTAGAAAGGTGTCAGCTGTCAGAGTCTTCAGTAGAAGAAACTCCTACCAAGGGTCAAGTAGAATGAAGCCAGTCAGCGCAGGACCAAAAGCAGAGGTCTGTACCCATGAAGTCCTAAGATGTCTCTACTGACCCTCACTAAGTTGCAGCATATGATATTAGCTGCATCCAAGATAGACAATCCCATGTGACTCTCTCCAGTATTCTTCCATGATTCTGGCACAAATTGGATACTTGCTCCACCTTTCCCACATTGATAAGTTGCAACTTCATTCGTCCTTGGCCATTTTTCTCCGCCTCCAAGAGTACTTGCCTCCTTATTTGTTTCCGCTTATATCCTTGCCAAACTTCGTCATCTCATACCTTGCTATCTAATTAAAACAAAACCCTTCTATGCTAACTGAGGCTTTGTCCACACCTGCGGTGAAAACAAAATGCGAACAAAAACATTCCACATTGAAGGTTAAAGACAAATCAAATGTTAGTCTGCAATGTGAATTTGTACTGAAATTATACACGAGGCCTAAAATTTAAGTCAACTTAACAATGAACAGTGCACTGAGTTATAAATACATGCACAATTGTAAATGCATAACAAGTGAAGTTTCTTAACACATGAATAATGCAAAAGACTAGTAAGGAATAATAATTAAAATACAGTCGAGTGACTATAATGTCATTTTACACATGAACCTCTAAATATTAGTTGCACATGATATTTCATCTTGTAAATCACAAAATATATCATGTCAGGAACTTACATTTTCTTTGTAGTATTTATGAATAAGTACTCCAAACTCCTCTATTAGTCACGTTTCTTAAACATACAATTTATAATGTTGTATCTGTTACATGTGGAGCTCTTTAAATATAAAGTACTCCATCTTCTTTTAGTAACGTTAATCACACAGAATACATTCGAGTGCTGACTACTCATGATTATAATTCACTCCTACAATATCTCAGGTTAGAGTCAAACTTACACTGCTCCAATCCCTCCTCTGATGGCGTATCAAGCCATCACATAATCTCTCAATCTTATCTCTCGATTTAATCATATTACCCAAATTAAACCCTTGTTATGGCAATTGCTTTTCATTTGAACTCCAAACACTTCATTTCATTGTAATTAATCCAGCTTCCTTTCTAACTTTATGTCTTCCCTTCATCGAGATACTCCTTTCTTTGCCTGGTATTTCCTGTACATCTTCACTCCCACAATCAAGACTACTGCCCAAAGAGCTATAATCAACATTGGTCTCACGATGGAAGCAACTAAACCACTTCTCAAATCCACAAACTACCTACCTACAGCACTAAATCCATGTCCAACTGAATCCCAGACACCTTCTGTTGCCAATCCACTCAATTCATTATGTATGTCAGTAATATTCTTTATGAATTTCTGAAAGTCCTTACTTTTGTCTGGGACATAAGTACAACACTGTTGAATCTTCAGCATCCGGCAGACTCCATCCTCCTTTGCGAGCAGACTATCTAACGCAAGACGGTTCTGCAAAACCACAGCATTAGTAGAAACCATCTCAATATTTACAAGCAACAAAGCTCCAGCTGTATTAGTAAGCAATTTATCAACTACAGTGGAAAGTTTTCTAATCTTAATGTCATCCAGCACCACCCCTACATTTGGAATTATAGCGCCAAAAATATCTCCCACAATCTCTTCAGCACTAACACCTCATTTGGACCTAGATTTCTTTTCCCAAACAGAATGGTCTAAATTCTCCCATTGTTAAATGTTTGGAAGCATTTCTCCTTCATAACATGTTCCATACCACTTGTTCGGTAACTTAAAATAAGCATTTTTGCCACAAATAAAATAAACTCTAGGAATCACAGGATCAATTCCATCCAAGAACAATTTTCAAGATCCTCAAACATCAAAGGTATGATCACACTCACTTTTCCCTACAGGAGGAGTGTCATATTCATTCTTATTATTGTGTATGCACAATTTCCCTTGGTGTTGCCAATCTAATGTCAATGCTCCAGTGTTCCCTGCAGCTTGATGATCTACCTCTTCCTGCGACCAACTTGTAACATGAACTCCTTTAGCTGCATTAGTCTTTACTGCTCTATATCGATCTTCTATTTGATCTAGGAATTTCTTTTCGATGTCAGTAAGGACACAGGTCAAATTTTATCTACGTGCATATGCAGTATCTAACATTTTCACTGGGGCAAAATAATTACTAACAGTTTCAGCAACCTGAGCATATGAATGTCTATTAAATGTTTAACCAGCGGGACTTTTGAAAAAACATAATCATAATTGGAAGAGTAATACTTAAAATGACCCGTTCCATAGAAAATACTCAACAACAAACTACATGTAATGCCATATGCCAATGGTATGTGGTGGTATGTGATGCCCTCAGCTGTTGAAGCAGGTACCTGGTTGCAAACATAACAATTCCCTTGCTTCCATTGTGTTAACGTACTCGTAAAGCAAATTAGTATAAGCATTTAATGTGTAATCTTCTCTGGATAAGTCTACATATAAATTCTTCCCTTCTAGTGAATATAAACCTCCATCTACTTTGTGAGGTGGTTTCTGCTCAGGTGTATTTTTCTCTTCTTTACATTAGTCCAACCTAAATTTAATATTACAATAAACACTATCAAACCTAATACTACAAATATTAATATGGTACCTATTGTCTACCTATGTCTACGACTAGTATTACTAATTTCCATACTATTTAGACTCAGACCAAGTGGGTAGAGAAATAGCAGCAACAGAATCTTCTCTGTCGGTCTCCACCTGTTCAAATAGCAAAACAGTCTTTAAACTCCAAGACAGAATTGACGCCAACGCACACAACAGCAAGGAACTCTTCACCATCGTCAAAGAGTTAGGCAGGCCCAACAGCGAGTCCACAGAAGTCCCCCCCCCCAAGACTTCTGCAACAAACTCATCACCTTCTTCCACCACAAGATCAAGAAGATCTATGACAGTTTCGACTCCCTAGACCCAGCCACTACGCCCGCCACCATCGCACACATCCAAACCGCACCCCAACAGACCATGCTCTGTTGGACCCTGATCACAACAGAGGACACACTCAAGAACATGAAAAGCATCCACTCAGGAGCCCCGACGGATCCCTGCCCATACCACATCTTCCATAGAGCAGCCTCTGCCATCGCCCCCCAGCTTTGCCGCACCATCAACTGCTCCATCGAAACTGCCACCTTCCCCAACGACTGGAAACACGCCAAGATCAACCTCCTGCTGAAGAAGCCGTCCTCAGACCCGACAGACCTCAAGAACGTCAGACCCATCTCCCTCCTCCACTTCCCAGCAAAGGTGATTGAGAAGGCCATCAACGCCCAACTGTCCGAGTTCATCAAAGTGAACCACGTCCTTGACACCTCCCCATCCGGCTGCTGAAGCAAACACAGCACGGAGACTGCACTCCTCACCACCACCGACATCCACTCCCCCCTCGACTGGGGCAAGACCGCAGCCCTCATCCAACTAGACCTCTCCGCTGCCTTTGACACTGTCTCCCACTGCACCCTAATCACGAGACTCCACGACGCCGGCATCTGCGGCAAGGCTCTGGACGGGATCGACTCCTTCCTCACCAGCTGGACCCAGCGAGTCAGACTACCATAGTTCCTCTCAGAACCCACAGAGATCAGCTGTGGAGTGCCCCAGGGTTCATCCCTGAGCCGCTCTGGGATCTCCCTCCACCCCGACGGACCACGCACGCAACCTTGGCATCATACTGGACTCATCGCTCACCATTAACCGCCAAATCAATGCAGTTTCCTCAGCCTGCTTCTATACACTCCGCCTGCTTTGAAAGACATTCAGATGGATCCCCACAGAATCCAGAAATAGGGTCACCCACGCACTCATCACCAGCAGACTCAACTACGGCAACGCACTTTACGCCGGTGTCACCCAGAAACAGCTCTAGAAACTACAGAACATCCAAAATGCTGCAGCCAGACTGGTACTCGACATCTCCCACTGCAGCCACATCATGCAACATCTCCAACAACTCTACTGGCTCCCAGTCAACAAGAGAATCACTTTCAAGCTCCTCACTCATGCCTTCAAAGCTGTACATGATGAAAGACCAGCATACCTGAACCACCGCCTCACATTTCACGTACCCGTCAAACAACTCCGATCCTCCCAACTCGCCCTTGCCTCCGTCCCCAGGATCCACAAGACCAGAACCGGAGGAAGGTCGTTCTCCTACTTCACCACTAAGACCTGGAACACCCTGAGCATCCACCTCAAGCTATCCGCGTCGCTGACCCAATTCAGGAAGGACCTTGAGACCTGACTCTTTGAATGATCCTCCACCCAATCCAACCAGCAGCCCCCTCCCCCAGTGCCTTGAGACCCTTCAGGGTAAGTAGCCGTGCTATACAAATCCCTGATTGATTGATTTGTGCTCAACTTTATTTACAAAATATGTACAATCTTTGTGAGGCTTCCATAGCTCTACTCTGTGTTCTTCTAGATGTTAACCCTATATTTATTTTTCTTCCACTTGGGCCTAGGTATTCTTCTTTAAGCAACTCAACAAAGTTAATTTGTCATCCCTAATATTATGAGGACCAAGTTCATTAGTAAGCATCTCCAATATCATTATTCCCAATCCATCAACAAGCACAGAAGACTGTTCCAGATTCAGATATGGAAATTCAGTTTCATTCAGCACTAAGTTTCTCAAGGCACTCAGGGGCAGATTTACAAGGCCCTTGCGCCACTTTTGCGTCACTTTTCCCATGTTAAAAGTGACGCAAAAGTGGCGCAAGGGCCTTGTAAATAAGCCCCTCAGTCTTGTCGGGTAAGGAGGTGCAAGCGTAAAGAGATAGTTCAAATCACGTTCAGAAAGTTTACGTTGAATTTCCACTATTATTCCAGAATGCCCAGAAGTTGCTCTCATTGTCATCAGTAGCGAGATAAGTCCACTCAGGAGAAGAGTACCTCCGACAATGCCCCCTCGATCTTTTAGACCTTCTGAGATCTGATTCTTCACTTTTGTTTCCACTCAGTTCAGATTTACCAGATGCCTCGGACATGGGTGCAAGAGTTCTTTCAGGGGATAACTTCAACATTCTCCTTTCTTTACTCTTTGGGCAGCTTTCTTCTGCCACTACTCTTGGTCCCACAGCACTAGTTCCTTCATTGGGATCAGAATCTGATTCATTCACCACCAAAGCATCAGCTTCTTCGAATTCAGACTCAGCTTCAGATTCGTCGAGACCCCCCTCAGATTGTTCAAGTGCTGCCTCAGGCTCTGTCTGGTCCCCTACAACTTGGCGGACCTCTTCCCATGGCCTTTCGACCACTGCTGGTGTCTCTTCTGGGAGAGATGCTGTTTATCGTTCAAGGGGCCACGATTGCTCTACAAGTGTGGGACACATGCACTCAATTGAGAAGACTACCACACTTCATGGCAGTTCTAGTGACTAAAATCACCTAGTACAGACCATGCCAACGGGGCTCAAGACAGTTCTTTCTCGCAGGTTTCTTCACCACGACCCAGTCACCAGGACTAAGGTCATAGCATTGCTCCAGATGTGGCAGTGCTGTTGCCGCTTCAACCTGATGAGACACAGAACGAACCACATCAGCCGATCCTTTACAGTAATCGAGCATCAAACCATCTGCAATGTTTACAAGCATATTCACAGGCACAGCAAGCAATCGCATGGCTCTTCCCATGATTATCTCATGGTGCGACAGTCCACTCCTTTGATCTGGGACACTGCGAAGACTCATCAGCACAAGGGGCAAAGCATCAGGTAATTTTAGAGATGTTGAAGCACACACTTTAGCCAACCTGGATTTCAAATTGCCGTTGACTTGTTCCACGATACCTGAAGCTTCTGGCCGATAACTACAATGTAATCTCTGCTCCACCTGCAACGCTGCACATAGCATTCTCAGAACCTCATTATTAAAATCAGTCCCTCGGTCTGATTCCAGAGAGGTTGGAAATCCGAGTCTTGGAATGAATTCCCTCAACAACAGTTTAGCTACAGTAAGGCTATTACATCTCCTAGTTGGGTAGGCTTCCACCCAACATGAAAAGATGCACACCACCACTAGAATGTACCTCAGTCCATTGCATACTGGCATTTCAATGAAATCCAGCTGCATTCTGTTGAAAGGACCGCCAGATCTTCCTATGTGATTCAGTGTAACAGCAGTTTGTTTTCCCACATTCATTTGCTGGCAAATCACACATCTGTAACACAATGTCTCAGCCATCGAGCGAAATTGCAGGTTAAACTAAGTCTGCCTAAACAACCCCACCGTGGCATTTCTTCCTACATGCATCGACCCATGATAGTATCTCAGCATCAGTGGCAACAAGCTATTGGGCAGTACTGGTCTTCCATCTCCTGAAGCCCAAATATCAGCATCTCATTTCCCACATCATGTTCTGATTCAACCTTGCTGTTCCTCCTCAGCAACTTCCTCCTGCAATCTCTTTACTTCCTCCCATGTATTAGCAATTTTCATCAAAAGGTTGAAATTGATTTCATCAGTTCCCTCATCTGTATATTAATCATTGAAAGTGCAAACGTTTAATGCACAATAACTTGCAACTTCATCTGCATAGCGATTTCCTAATGTCACAAAATAATTTCCTTTACAATGGGCAGAACATTTGACAACAGCAACTTGTGCTGGCATTTGTAGGGCCTCTAACAGTTTTCTCACATTTTCTCCATTGCGGATCGAGAACCCTGATGAGGTCATAAATCCCATTTGAGACCATAACTGTCTGAAGTCATGAATGACACCGAACACATACTGGATATAGGTCAATATTGTACCTTTCAGCTGGTCTGAAATGCAGCATGCTCTGGTAGGGGCAATCAATTCTGCCACCTGCGCGGAGAATACTCTTTGATGCCAGGCAGCTTCCACCATTCTCATAACAGTACAGACAGTAGAAGCAGCCCTCAGGTTTCATTCATTGTCTCTGAGACAAGAGCCATCCACAAACAGGGTGTACTCAGATTCAGGCAATGGCTCAACAGTAATGTCAGGACGGGGCTTGGTGCATAGTTCAGTGACATCGATACAGTCATGCTCTACTTTGATCTCATCCGCATCACAATCAGGTAAAGGCAGTAAAGTAGCATGGTTCAGAACTGAACATCTTTTCAGTGGGACGTTCTCAGCAGCCAAGATAGTCTGTTCATATATTGAGAGCCTACTGTTGGTTAGGCGCTGGGTACGAGTTTGAGTCAGCAATATATCAACTGAATGGGGTACATAGACTGTAAAAGGGTGACCCATTACAATGCTTTCACACCTTTCTTTGCTGACACCTGTTGCAGCAACGGATTTGAGACATCTGGGCAATGCTGATGCTACTGGACCCAGAGTTGCTGAAAAGTAGGCAACTTGTTTATGGACACCTCTATGATTCTGAGTCAATACTAAGAGAGCACAACCTTCTCTTTCATTGCAAAAGAGCCAAAACGCTTTGCTGTAATCTGGCATTCCTAAAGCAGGAGGCTGACAGAGGTTTTCTCTCAGCTCTAGGAATGCATTCAAGCAAAGATTGTCCCATGGAACCAGATCGGAAACATCCTTGTGTGTCAACCTCTGCAGACATTTGGCCACTAGGGAAAAGTTATGTATCCTCTGGTGACAATAGCCCTCCATTCCCAGAAACATCCTGACTTCTTTCTGCGTACAAGGTGGATTCATTTGCATGTTTGCTGAGATTCTTGCTTGTGACGCCTTTCTCACACCTTTCATAATGTGATATCCTAAATAGAGGACTTCCGTCATACAGTATTGCAACTTATTTGGGGACACTTTGTGCCAATTCTCAGGCAAATGGTTCAACAGGGCAATTGTATCAGTTTTACATGCTTTTCAAGTATTCGATGCAACCAAAAGGTCGTTGATATACTGGACTAAGACAGAATTACAAGACATGACCAGAGACTCAAGAGTCTTCTTCAAGATTTGGTTAAAGATGGAAGGACTCTTTGTATACCCTTGTGGGACATTTCACCATGTTAAAATACGATTCCGCACCCGGAAAGTGAATAAGAATTGCCTTTCCTGATGGAGGGGAATGGAGAAGAACACTTGGCAAAGATCAATGACAGTGAACCATTCAGCCTCAAATGGAATCTGAAACAATATCACAGATGGATTCGGTACCACAGGACAACATCAAAACAAGGAACCACTATGTTAATAATTTTTCCAGAGATCCTATACTATGCAGTACTTACCGCTCGGCTTTTGCTAGCCCATAATGGGTGAGTTACATGGACTCCCCAGGATCTCTTTCAAAATGCCTTGTTCAATCATAGTCTAAATCACAGGTGTAATTCCAGAAACTGTCTTGGGCATCAGATTATACTGTGGTGTTCTCGGGTATTCATCATTTGGCTTTATTTGTATACAGACAAGCTCAATTCCTTTAATGAGTCCGATGTCCTTTCCAGAAAAATCCCAGACTATGTCTCTTATCGCGTCTCTGAGATCCAACGGTAAGTCTTCCTCAGTTAACAGGGGGAACAATGAGACATGCAGATTCTGATTAGCTAGTTTAAAAGCAATATCCTCATCATTTATTTGAAGCTTAATGCCCTTTGGTGTGCTATCTATAGTACAGTTCAACTTGCACAACTAATCGCGTCCCAAAAAACATACAGGGCTCAAGTCTCATACCACAAACTGGTGACTATCTTCAAATGACCCTATCTTCACAGACATTTCTTCAGTAATGGGGGGTTTATAATTTTTTATTTGCAACTCCTACAACTTGGATTGCTTTTCCTGAGAGGGGTAGGTTTGGAACCTCTGCTGTTCTCATAGTAGAGAGGGTAGCACCAGTGTCAATCAAGAAAGTGACATTGTGACCATCTACATGAGCATCAACATATGGTCCACTCTGGTCTACCTCTAAGACTGCTCCAAGTGTACAGTCTTCCTCCCCCCTCAGGCACCTTATATAAGGACTGATCTGAGCTGTACCCATTAGATGTGTCAAATATGGGAAACTATTGGTATGAGCCTTTATGAAGGGACATATTCTGATTCCCATTCATGTCTGTGTTCTCATTGAATTGGGTGCTATTTAGAGCTTGCTGTGACATCGGGGGCTGTGGTACCTGCATCATAGGCCCTTGCATGCCAGCTGAATTTTGGAATCTCAATCTTGGCACATTCTGGGGTTGCATATCATTACCCTGAGACTGGCCTACTACTCCAGTCTGTTCCTGATTTGCGGGAATAAAGCGACACTCACGCTTCCAATGTCCCAATATGTTACAAAAATGACATGGGGTTGACTTCTTTAAAGTGGCAACATCAACTCCAGTCTTAGGATCTAGAGGAACATCTTTTCCCTTTCCGTGTCCCTGAAATCCACTATCATGTTGCATCGGAACCCCAGACTGGTAGACTCCCTGCATAGGGGCAGTATTCCCTACATAAGGCTGTCCCTGACCCCTTTGAGCAGCCTTCATCTGTGCTACCATCACCTTTTCCTTCAACGTCTTGTGTTTCATCTCAATATCATCACAACAGTATTTGGCGTAATGCAGAATTTCGTCGCCAGATTTATTCTGCCAACAAATCAAATGTTGTTGTATCATCAGGCTAATTTCAGGTTTCAGTCCAGTCACAAACTGGGACACAAACTATACCATATCTTTGAGCTCAATGGTGTCCATCCCACTATACTGTTTGAAAGCCTGCAACAACCTTTCGTAAAAGCATGAATCACCTTCTTTGGTTCTTGGGTTGTCCTGTCAATCTTTATCCAATCAATACCCTGCGGTTGCACTTTATCTTTCAACCAAGTAATCACCTGATCATATTTCTTCATCACTATAGGTAACGGACCATGTGTCACCTTGGTCTCTCCCAGGCTCACCTTCAGGCTATTCTGTAGATATTTTACATGCTGACCACAAATCACTGGGGACTAAAATATCAAACAACGTATTCAGATCGATCCACCACACCTTCAATTTTCGCAAATCGATCAACCTGTTTGTACTACTCTAGAGGCTTCTCTCTCAACCTCAGGAAAACAAAATCTTTGGTAAATGCTGCAAGGTTACCTCTACTCTAGGGTACATGCAGATAACCTACACTTGGTACTTCACGCAAGAGGAAAGCCTTGACACCCATTCCCCCCAAGGGAGAGGTTCTCCCATTGTTCTTTTAAAACTTTTTCTTTTCACCCATCTTTCCTCTCATTTGTCCAATGTACTCCAAATCTGAATGTTTAGAATTAATTCTCGAATTTGGGTCTTCAATCCTGGTAATCTAAGATTATCTATGTACTGATCGCTAAATGCAAGTCTATGACTTTTCTGTACAGCCTTTGTTTGTTCTATATCAACATCATATCTCTGAGCCAATTCAGATATATTTCTCATGTGCCTGTCTCGTTCTTCTAGTTACATCTTTTCTCATAAATAACAATTCACATTGTTGTTAAGTGTCTATTCAAGTAAGCTCTAGAGTCCCACTTATCATTTCATCTAACTCAGTTTTTAACTTGACCACATCAATCAAATCCACTTTTATAGCTGATTTTATAGTTCCATGGCTCACCTCCACACTCTGATGTTCATTTGAAATGTTATTATTATTATGCTCCTTCAACCATTGCTCTAAATCTTGGACATCAAATAGATGTTGGCCCTCAGAAGCCCTCTTTTGTGCAGTACTTTTTTGAGGTGTACTATTACGTACATTTGGAAGAGTATCCCACACAGGTGAATTCATACCTGCCAATCCAGGAAAAGACCTTATTCGTCTGAATCCATTCTGTGCTACAGATGGATCTGCACTCGCTGCACAAAGTGTGCTCACATTCATTGGAATCAACGGGGCAAATAGCATTCTCTGGCTATCTGCTCCTCTTTCTTATATTTACACTTCGGTGGAAGCAGGCACTCTCTGACTTTCATTCCCATCAGGACTAGGATCATACATAGGGACTATAGCACCAACAGTAACCGGAACTGTAAGAGCATCTGGAAGTTTTGAAGCCAAATTTCGGTAACAATTACCTGAAGAGCCTGGGACATACGCTTCCATATTTCCCCCAGCTCTAGTTTGTGTTGTGCCAGTTGATATAACCCCGACAACACCAGGGCTAGAAGCAACTGGTGCTGGAGCACTTCCAGAACTACCAGTTACATTTGTATCCCCCATCTCCAAAGTGCGTTTGATTATATGGGGGTAGACGTTCAGCTAATAATCCATCCAAAAGGCTATCACTTGCATCACTGTCACTGTCCTCATGCCCATCTCCTTCAATTTTCTTTTCCTTCTTCCTTTTCTCAGCATCATTTCCCTCACTTGTTATGGCAGGGTATAACCTCGTTCCCTCAATCAGCTCTACTCTCCATCTCCTCTGTTGATCATCCCATCTCGCTTTCTGCATCTTCCCTTGATATTTGCCTCTTTGTTTCACATGCAGTGCACGTTCCCATGCATTAAGCGCGTCAAACTGTGTGGGTCTAGGTAATGGTTTCATTGCAAATAATATTCATCACAAATGATCAATTATTCTCAAATTAAAAGTACCATAGTGTGGAAACGTTAATGCACCCTCTTTGTCTGTGACCCTGTGCCAATTGTTAAGCCAAATAATAGCATGAAGCCCTACATTTGTCGCAATATAATTAGCTGGTGTATCCTCCGTTGGCGCTTCCTCGCCAACATCTATATCCCCTAATATCATGTCCCTTATTACTCTAAAGCATCTAATTTTTTCCATATTTTATTTCAACAATTTCAACTCAAATCTAAATTAAACAAATTTCAAGTTCCGCAGCATTACGATCACCAATCAACCAATCCCAGCACGGCATTACACCAACCAACCTATCCCAGCGCAGCACACTCTGACGTCACTCTCACTCCTCGCAGCAGTTCTACCTCGTTCACAATTTCTCCATACTCCCTCTTGCTCACTTTGATTATACAAAACAACAACAAATAACAATTGATTGCTCCGCTAAAAGAATCGAAAGAATTCAATCACCTAAAGAATACTCACTCACAAATAAAACCTTGACCAGCGGGGACTCAGAAGAGTTTTCCTTCTGCGCAAAAAGGTCCCCTACACTAATTACAACTGTGAGAAGCTGGCTTGGAATATGATGTCCACTAATGTAAGTGGGCACCTTGCACTAGTACAGACAACCCTTATGATGATTTAAGAGGTCTCAGACAACCTTAGAAAGCTATCTAAGTGGTAGCTGTGGAGAGCAGCCTTCAGGCTTAGTCTTGAAGGAGTGTAAAGCAGCTTTTTTTTTTCCAGAATGCAATCTTCTAGTATAGATTAAATGAAAGAGAACCACACAAAGTATTTATAAAAATACATATTTATTATATAACACTATCTAGTACGTTACTGTATCTCCCACACAGAGATAGACACAAAGCACACAATGCCTTAGCAAAGAAATCACAGTAAATAGCACTAATACACAGTGGGCCCCAGGGGGGGACCAAACCATATACTAAGAAAGTGGTATAAGAACCAGACTCGAGTCAGGACAATGTCGAGAGGAAGTAGAATTGCTGGGGACCCTCAGAACCACCCAAGGTGAGTAGATAGGGACCCCACGGAGAGCGTGTGCAGTGTGTGAACACGACCGCGTGCTCCGTACAAGCCTTTGTGCAAGTCGCGGTTGGAATTTTAAAGAATAGGGAGCCTTCCCAGTGGACCCTGAAGAAACCCTGTGGAAGACAGAAGGTTGGAGAGCCACCCCACCCGTGGATACCGAGGTACCCAAGTTACCTATCCCAGGGAAGTCGGGTGCATAGGTGTGAGGTGGTGTCAGAAACCGCCGTCGAACCCAATGGAGTACTTCAGGAAAGTGCCGCTGCTGGAAGAGGAGAAAGTGTCCGTGGGAATCCAAACATGGATTCTTGAAGAGGAGTACCTGAAAGCAGAGGGGACAGAGTCTATGTCACTCAGGAGTGACCAGGAGACTTGGAAGACGAATGACCTCCGCTGTCGGGTGCTTCAGGATAGATGACGGTGACCTTGACTCTGCAGCTGCAAGGACCAGGTGATGCTGAAGGTGACCAGGACCCAGATACAAGCTGTCCCATGAAGGATGTTGAGTGCTGAGGGGTCGGTGTCCGGCGGGAGCACCAACAAGCCTTGGCAAATGCTAGCCACGCAGGAAGTCAAGAAGGTGCACGGTTGGGACCAGCAAGGTCCAGGAGACTCACCCCAAGCAGAGGGGTCAGGGCAGGCTCCGAGCAATCAGGGGAGCCCAAGAAAGACAAAGATGACCCTCAATTGGACCCACAGGCGGGAGGCACAGGGATCGCGAGAGGACCTCAAGCAACTCACCAAAAGGAGCAGGACACGGTGCCCTCGAGGTGATGTGGCTGACGATCTTGGTGGAAGAAGTTGCCGGAGGTTGGGGCTACTGGGAGCCCAAGATACTTGTCACAAAGTTGCCAACATGCATATGCCCTTGCAAAAGTACACAGTGCACAGGGGTTCGGTTAATGCAGCCCCCACGAGGGATTCTGGCCTCAAACTTGGTGAAAGGGCAGCTCGGGCCTCGGAATTTGTGGATAACCATCACCTGTGTTGTTGAACCCTTCGGAGTCCGCAGGAGCTCGGGATCAGCAGACCGGTCAGCAGTGTTGAGGTGCCTACGAATGTAGGGGAGTGACTCCTTCACTCCAAGAGAGATTACTTTGGTTGTCTTTGATGCTTCACAGGCCTTGTGCAGACTGCACATCTTTTACCACCCCCAGGCATGAATGACACCTTCACTGACCACCTCATGGAAATCATCACAGCCAAGGTTTCCTCCAATTCTAAAGACATTTTCCTTGGTGGCTTCAATCTGCACTGGAATGACCTCAAGGACCCGCAGGTCAACGCCATCAAAGACTTCCTGGCCGACCAAGCCCTTACCCAAGCCTGCACACTCCCAACACACTCGAAAGGCGCCACTCTAGACTGGATCATTGCTAAGGAATCAGCGGTCAAGCTTATCTCTATAGACCCATGCGACTGGTCTGACCACCACGCTATTACCTTCCTTTTACCTGGCACCCACAAGACAAGGGCACCGCAACCTGTGATTCCAAAACGTTGGGTTAGAGACACTAAGAACCTTTATCCCGGGAAACTGGCTGCCCGCTGCGAGACTGACCCCCCACCCTTATATCACAACGGTCAGCAACCTCACAGAACACTATACCATGACTATATCAAACATTCTTGATGATCTTGCTCCGCTAAAACTAAAAAGAACCCAAATCAAAGACAGAAATCCCTGGTTCAACGGATCCCTCGAAAGGAGAACCCTCCGGCAGACAGAAAGAATCTGGAGACAGCACCCTTCAGCCGCCCATTTAAAACTTCACCGCCAGACTAGAAATGCCTATAATAAGAACATCCTCAATTCAAAAAAAGAATTCTTCAGATCAGAACTGGGGAACGCTAAGAACAGACCTCGCAAGCTCTTCGAAATGGTCAAGCACCAATCTAACAAACTGGCTAAAACCTCTAAAGAAACCCCTAAAGCTCTAATAACATGCGAGGAATTTTCCTCCTTCTTCTCTGACAAAATTACTGCCCTAGGAAACTAACTTAGATCCGCTACCTACTCCCAACCCCCTCCGGAACTGCATCATCTCTCCGCGCTGCCTCCCCAGACATCACCCAAAAACCAAGCGCACTGGTCCATCTTCAAAGTTTATGACGACCATTCCGTCTCGAAAATTCTATCCTCCTTAAACCCAAACAACCACTTTAATGACCCACTCCCCTCTAACTGCTTAGCCGCCGCCTCTCAATCTATCATTCCTAGTTGGACTGCAATAATCAACGCCTCCCTTCTTCAGGGGTCGATACCTGACTCTCTAAAAGCCGGTCAAGTCATCCCCATCTTAAAAAAACCTACGCTGAATCCTGCTTCTCCTGACAACTTTAGACCTATATCCAATATCCCACTCCTTGCTAAAGTTCTGGAGAAATGTGTACAACAGCAATTGAGCCAACACATCACCAACTTCCACCTGCTAGACGACTTCCAATCCAGGTTCAGGCCTGGGCACAGCACTGAAACCACCATTCTCCACATCGTGGATGATGCCCTCCAAGCCCTTGACCAAGGCAAAACCTGTCTCCTAGTTCTCTTAGATCTATCCTCGGATTTCGAAACGGTCAACCACGAAAAACTTCTCGAAACGCCTCAAACTCAGTATGGGACTGGATGGCCCCTTTCTTGAATGGTTTAGGTCCTTCCTCCAGAACCGCTCTCAGAGATTCCTAATCAACGGTAACTTGTCTGCTCCCTCTCCGATCACGGTCGGAATCCCCCAAGGATCAACCCTGTCCCCTACCCTCTTTAATCTTTACCTCGAACCGCTAGCAGAAGTACTACGCACCGCCAATATCTCCTACCACATGTATGCCGATGACACCCAGATCTACATCAAAATCTCTTCTCCTGAGGAGATTTTTTCCCTGAATGAGGCCTTGAAGTTGACTGTCCAATGGCTCACCTCTAACCAGCTCAAACGTAACGCACAAAAAACAGAATTTCTTCTAATCTCCCCACCCAAAACCAACCCTGACATTCAGGAATGGACTAAGGCGATCACAGCTTTAAACTGCCCACCGACCATAGTGGACTCTGCCAAATCCCTTGGAATAACCCTAGACTGCAGCTTGAATATGCGTGGCCACATCAACTCGATGGCCAAAACTGCCAGATTTCACCTGAGCTATCTGAAAACTGAAACCTTTCCTCGACACTCCCGACCTAAAAATGGCAGTCCAGGCACTAGTCATCTCCAGACTCGAATATGGATGCTCTACCCTCTCGGGTCTACCCAAGATCTCCCTGGCCCCCTTAAAAGCCTGTCTCAACACTGCCGGCCAGACTCCTAACAGGTTCAAAGAAATTCGACCACATCTCACCACACCTGAAAGCCCTGAACTGGCTTCCTCTTGAGGCCAGAATCCAACTTAAACTGGCTTGTATCACTCACAAGGCTCTATACACTAAATCCCCTGCATTTCTCACCCAGAAACTCGTGGTATCCGGAGGAGCCAGAAACTCCCGGTCCGCCAGAGACCTCTTGCTCCAGCCTCCGCGCTTGCGGAAGAAAAAAACTTACAATCGGGCTTTCTCTGGGGCCGCACCAAGAATATGGAACTCACTCCCGCCCGCAATTAGAAGAATTCCGTCTCTGGCGCACTTTAAAAAGGAGGCTAAAACCTTCCTAATGGGCAAATTCGTTTCCTAATTCTTGCATTGCATTCACCTCAGCGACTTTGTTTTATATCCTATTACTGCCACAACTTGGATTAACCGGATGCTATCCACCCGGCACCTCCGGGCATCCCACCCTTAGGCTCTTGGACCTCTCGCTCTTGTAAAATGTATATACCTGTTTTTATCCCAAATGTTTCCACCCCCCTTCCTAAATTCTTTTGTATACAACTTGTTAATCCTGTAAAGCGCTCTGATACCCTAACGGGTCAAGTTCACGCTCTATAAAACTCAAAAATAAAATAAATAAATAAATAATTGGAAGGTTCCTGTATGATGCACAGGCACAGACAATGCAGCAGACTGGAAGGGAGACAAAGTCAGGTCCAAACGAAGTCCAGCGAAGTCCACAGTGCCCAGACGGTAGAAGTGCAGTGGTTTCAGTTCTGAATCTTATCCCACGACGAATTACACCCAGGTAAGCCCTTAAGTACCCTAGGGAAAGGGTTGGGAAGATTCAGGGGACTCTCCCAGGGGAGGGTCTGGACAGGGGGGAGGTTAATCCCATGTCCTTTGTCCAGTTTCGCGCCAGAGCGGGAGCCGATGGCTCCCAGGACTGGTTTGAACTGGACTATGCACAGGGACACCAAATGTGCCCCTCATGCACACTTTCAGGTGCTGGCAAGCGCACCCACCCAGCCCTAATACACGAAATCCTGTCTAGGAGGTGGTCACACCTCCCTTTGACAGGATGCCTATTGTTCTGCCTTACCCTGCCTGAGCTTGGCTCAGCAGCAGGAGGGCAGAAATGTGTCTCTGGTCGGCAGCAACCATTTGGTGCTGTCCAGGACTAGAAGGCTGGTACCGGAAACACCGAGAGCCTAACGCAGGGCTCTTCCAGTGCTTGGAATCATACCTCCCACACCGTTTACGGTGTGGGGGTATGATTCCAACATGTTTGATACCAAACATGATAGGATTCGTTGCAGCTGGTTTCAAGATGGTCCTCTATATAGTATATGGCTGCTTCACTGACAACCCGGGAGAATGGACTCCGTAGGCTGCAGGGGTGTCCTGCTCATGCAGGGGTACCCTCTCACTTAAAACCAAGCACCCTGCCCTCAGGATTGTAAAGGCCTGCTATAGGGGTGACTTATAGGTTCTAAGTGAAGTGACCCTTAGATATAGTAAACCTATATCTTTAGTAAGTGGTGCATGCACCAACGTACACAGGCTGCAATGGCAGGCCTGTAGTTCTATTTCGAATGGTCTCTCATGGGTGGCATAATACATGCTGCAGCCCATGGGAGACCTCTGGGGTACCTATGCCCTGGGTATATGGGTACCATATACTAGGGACTGGCAAGGGTACCCCAGTATCCAATCTGGGGCGTACCTAAGTACATAGCACAACAGTTTAGGGAGAAAGCAGATGGACTGAGGTCCTGAGTAGTAGGATTCCAGTCAGACTAGTCAAGAACCAGCTTAGCACCAGGCAAAAAGTGGGGGTAACCATGCAGAAGCATCCTACCTTCCTACAACAACTCTATCTTGCACACAACGATCCCTATCTCATTTTGGGCTGTCGACAATGTCTCAAGACAAACTCTACTAAACCTTAACAGAAAAATCCAACACTGTCTTCTGCACCTTTTTATGTATCCCGGGATCTTAGGTCTCGTCGGACCTGATAACAACTTCAACTTCAGCAACTTAACATTACATTCACACAACTCTCACAACATATCCTTCTACGTTCCTCGGCGTACTTTACGCTCAGCTGACCAAGGGCTGGCTTGTATCCCTCGAGTCCTTAGAGCCAGGGCTGGAGGCCGCTCTTTTAGAACTCTCGCGGCCAGACCATGGATCTCGCTCCCAGCCTCCATCAGAGGGATTCAGAATCATCTTGTCTTTCGTAAAGCCATAAAGACCTGGCTTTTCCCGGCGTAACCCCTCTCCAACTTTTATAGTCTCAAGTCTTTGGTTGCGCTGGGACGCCCCGTTGCTGGGGCAGCCATGCGCATTACAAATCTTATAATAATAATAATAATAATATCCGCCAGACATCATACAATCAATACTTCACCACAAACTAGTGTTGTATTCCGCTTTAGGTGTCCGTATATAGGTTTTCCTGAAATATGTCCTTATATAGGTACAATTCACATTGCCCTTATATAGGCATAGAATCCCAGTCCTTATTTAGGCATTAGCCGTGCACTCCAAATACAGGCATGGTCACCGACATCTGTCCACCCTAACGTCACAACGAGTTCTTAGAAACCAGACCCTTAAGCTCTTGGGAGCTCCCCTAGCACAGGATTATTGATTTCTCCAAGAACTCATCTATTATGCATGAACCGCTATTCCTTAAGGGTTCATTCCTGACGTCTTCCTCTGTCCGACTTCACGTCAATGCTAACATTCCAAGGCACCTACCAGGTATAAATATACCTTCCCTTGCCCAAGCAAGTTAGGAGGAGACCTCGACTTCAGAGGAGCCCGTATCCCGGCCTGACGGACTGAGAAGACGTTGTCATCCCTGCTCGCAGAGAATCCAGCTTCCAGTGTTCTGACTCCCTTCGCGGGATGTTAGAGTTCCAGATCCGGAAAGAGATTCCCACCTCTCTCATTCTCAAGGTATGGAGCTGACTAGAACCTAGAGGGACTCTTGGCATACTAGACTTAACATACTCTTAGTATATCATACTAGAGAATACTCCACCTACTTCTTACCTTTCCCTACACCTAGACTAGGTTAGGTACATTGGGGTAGAACTAGCTTAGAGACGCATCGTATGAGTACTCGCATTTTTAGCTCATGTTATTTATGTACGTGAATATATGCTAAAAGATAATGCTAGCGCAGTATTATTTATTTCTACTGCTTACGCTGTACATTATATATCTTGCATACTGTCTTGTGATCATAACAGCTCATATCTCTTACACGAGAAACAAGACTGTTCAATAAAACCTTTTTATTGAAACGCCCGTCTTTTCTTTCTGTGTAACTCTGAGGAAACTAAGCATGCACGATTAGCTGAGTGAAACTGTTATCTATTGTTTCCACGATTCTGAGACGTGTTCCGATTCTAAAAGGGAAACAAAGTTGTCATGTTTATGCGGTTGCCAGAAACTACTCCCTTCTTGTTTTCAAGGAGTTTCTAGTGGCCGCTGAGCTAGCTGGCACAAAGTAATTAAGTTTAATATACTCGATAGGGACATACTGACCTCAGTCCTATGTCAAACCTATAGGGTATATTATTCCAATGCGCAGAGCCTATTAGGGAAATAGGAACTACACTACATGGCACCCAACCGTTTGGTAAGGCAGTAATTTAACGCTAGATACTGAGTAACTCAGTCGTGCTTTTCTCTCAGAGACCCCTACTCACATACTCCATAAGACGTCTGGAGTGGGTAGGGTTAAATATCCGCCAAAGCTAAATAGGAATAAAAACCCTATATATTAGCTATTTTGGTTTGTTCAACGTTGAAGGATACAGTGTTCCAAAATATTGTGCACCTTATCTTTTGTTTCCTTGAAACTTGTACTACATTTTTCAAAAAACAAATGTCCAATCACGGGGACGATAACACCGGGAACGGTGTAGCTGCGGCTGAACCAGTCGTAACAGCTTTTAACTTTACTGGTTTAAATGAAACCGAGGAGGGTGTTATAGACATCGCTCCAAACTTAAGAAGAGCCATCACTCTAAAACTTATAAAACACGGCCTACCACCAAGAGGGGGTAGAGCAGTTTTCGTGATAGAGGCACACAAATCCTTTCAGACAGAGGAATTCTATTCATGGATAGTATTCCCAGAATCAAATCCAGTCACAAGAGTGTTTCACTTCTACAAAGAAGTTGAACCACCAGAGGAATATATTCCTTTCGAGGATATAGAAATTCCACTAACATACCAGGAGCATCAGCTCTGGTTTAAAGGCGCCCTAAAACATCACAAAAACATTACCAGGCTCGGTCCACTAGGTAGACCAGGAGCAACATGGCCGATTCTAGCCGGCTACACACCTCATCCTGACATTGAAGAGATGTCAGACGAGGAATTACTTACTCAACTTACAGAGTTAATAAAAATTTACAGACAATTAGTCCAATATGTCATGCGGACTTTCACAGTCCAACCACCATTGACCATTCCAAATCAAACCCCTCAACAGGGGAATACACTAAAAATTACATCCACAGACTTTATACGCAGTCATGGGTAAAATGCCCACAAAACGTGAGCAAATTCCATTCTGGATAGCTCAAAAAATTACTCAAATCGAAGCAGTATTTCCAAATACTAGCCCTTATGAGAAACACAGAATTCTAACAATCTGTTTACCAATGGGGATCACACCACAACTGGAAGATTGCACCACTTGGGGCGCAGTCTTTGCTGCCATCTAAACTAAAACACATGGTGTTCCATCAATTGCAGTAATACCAGATGTCCTGAAACAAATTCAAAACAAATACGGGGCAGAGCCTGCTCTGAATTTAGGTATGAAATTACTGAAAAACTTCGACCAGGTCTCAACAATAATATTATCTAATATTAAAGGGGAGGCAGCATCAGTGGCGATCCGCCAACGTTTAAGGGAATTTGATGTTACAGAACATCAAACAGAACTACCCAGAATAATAGAACAATCTTATGCAGAATTAGGCAGAGATAGTTTGGGTGGAAAACCTTTGAAGCCAAAACTATCTGAAAGTCCTGAGAAGGACTCTCTTAAACAAACTCCTACATCTTCTAAAAAGAAGTGGGAAATTAATAAACAAAATTCAAACGAGAAACGTTCTCAATCCCGAGGTAGGTCTCCTCAAAAGGAGCCCTCTGAAAGGAGGTATAACCTCAGGAATAGGGATAATTTAAGAAAACCTGACAGGTATCAAGATACTGATACACGTTCCTCTCGTACCTTTCAGATATCGTCACAGACATCGGAAAGAAGAGGACGGTCAGAACATAGAGAAGAACGCGTGAAATCCAAAGACGACAAACACGTTCAGAAAAATAAATCAAAACCTCAATTCTCAAAAAGAAGGTAGCAGGTCTGAAGATCAGACATGCCGAGAATACTGAGAACACAGCTCAAGAACGGAGAATGGGCTCAGACAATGCTGGACAGTGCAGCAGAAGTCACAATAGCTTGCCAGAACCTGGAGGAACTTCTGGAATAGTGGACTTGAATGAGTACATCACAGTAGAGACTGTAGACACCAGGGTTAGTACTCCACAAAAGTTATATGAAATAACACTCCGAATGGAGGGAGACATACCAAGAAAAGTGAAAGTACTCTTTTGGGAAAAACTTTCAAGGGGTTATGATATACTTCTAGCAGATAAAGACTGGCCACCACACTTTGTCAGGGAGTGCCCACATGGTGAGGACATTATTATGCCAGCCTTCTCCAACCATATTCCAATTCACTTAAAATATACTTATGCCAGGAAATGGGCAGTTGCCCAGGCCCCAGCATTATATAAAAATCATGTAGGATGGGATGAGGACTCACCTCACCATAAAATACAGTCTAAAAAATGAACCTTCTGCACAAAGGCAGTACCCAATAAAGCAAGAAGCTAAAAAACAGGTCAGGGAGATCTTAGATCAACTTGAATACCAAGGGGTGATTGAAACATGCACCTCCTCAATGAACAATCCTTTGTTTCCTGTTTCCAAACCAGACAATACATATCGTCTAGTTTTGGATTACAGACACTTAAACACTTGTTCTAAAACATTTGCAGTGCAAAATGCACATAGTACAGCATTAATGAATAACATTGTGCGCAAAAAATATAAAACAACATTGGATATTTCGAATGGTTTCTTTTGTCAAAACATAGCACCTGAAAGCAGGTACTTAACAGCTTTCTCAATAATGGGGACCCAGCGTCAATTTTGTAGACTCCCACAAGGGTTCAAGAACAGCCCAGGGTTATTCTCAGCGAGGGTAACAGAGTTACTACAAATTTATGATAATGAGGCATTGTCATATGTCGATGACATCTATCTGACAGACGATGACCTAGATAGGCACTTGAACAGGGTGAGTACCATTATATTGGGCTTCGCCTCTGAGGGCTATAAATTCAACTTTAAAAAATCCAGAATTGCCCATCTCAATGTCCTTTTCCTAGGATATGAGCTTTCAAGTGAAGGCAAGAGCTTGGCAGCTAACTTTTTAGAAAAGTGTGCGCTGCTCCAACCTCCAAAAACGCTGAAAAATTTACAATCCATCTTGGGTTTCCTAAATTTTGGAAGAACTTACATTCTAAATTACGCAGAAAGGGTTAAACCTCTCTACGAATTAATCAAACCTGATTTTTCAATCAAACATTGGACACAGGAACACACAGAAATCCTGCGTTCACTCCAAGCTAACATGTTAGCAACAAATCACTTACAAACACGCGTAAATCAACGCAATTTAGTGATCCGAATAATTTCGGGACAATGCGGATTCACCTATTTAACATTTAATGAGGGTGAAAAAGTACCAATAGCATACAAATCACATTTGTATACACAAGCAGAAATGCGCTTCACTTCAACAGAAAAAATACTGACAGCAGTTCAAACTGCAGTAGCAAAAGAAAGAGCTCTAGCCCAAGGGAAACGCATTATTGTCGTAACCCCAGTACCAGCCTTAGAGGCGGTTACAAAAGCGAGCATTCCAAATGCAAAAGCTTTACATCCTAGATGGATACAATGGGTTAATTCTCTTGCTGCAACAGATGTTGAATATGTTTTTGATCCTGATTTAAAAACACAAGCGTTCCTGCAATATGAACATGAATGTCCTCTGCCCACTGAAATTCTGCCTCTCGATCAGTACGAATTTATAATTTACACTGACGGATCAGCACAACCCGCTACAGGGAGTAAGCAAGCTTACAGTGCAGCGTGCGCAATCGTTAAAGGTCGCATGCAAGATGGTAACTTCAGACCAATGGTCACTAAAACTCAATCTCTAGGAGATTGTACAGCTCAGCGAGCTGAACTACAAGCATTCAAACTGGCACTTGAAAGTACAGATCGCGAATTCCCCACACTCATAGTGTGCGATTCTTTCTACTGTGTTCAGTCGTATAATGAATATATACAAAATTGGCTTGAAAATGGGTTCAAAGATGCAAAAGGTGGCACAATAAAGCATAAAACGCTTTGGGAACAAGTAGTTCAGTTAAAAAACGAACTACCAAAAGCTCACGTGATACACACGCTGAGTCATCAACGTGATGGCGTTCACGTTGCAGGGAATTCATTGGCTGACAAAGCCGCAAAGGGGGCTGTTCAGACGGCTTCCGTAGCTGCGATCACTCATTCAAAAACGAGAATAGACAGTGAGATATTGTTGGCTGTCAATGCTTCAAGCAAAGGCAGTGGTGCAGCGTTACCTAAAAAGTTTCCACTCAAGTACTCTTATGTAATTGATGCGAACAACGTTCCTTTTGCTCGAATCCCTGGAGTGGGGAATAGGGTAATTCCAAACAAGGAACGTAGATTAGGACTAATCCTAGCAGCACATGAAGGGATAGCTTCTGCCCATGCAGGTGTTTCTGCAACAATATCTTTACTTAAACAAAGATATTGGTGGCCTGGCATTAGGAAACAGACCAAGAACTATGTTTTGGAATGTGAAATATGCCAACAGATGAAAGTCTCCACAGTGAAACGTCCTGCGCAGACACCCCTGTTGATTTCAGACAAACCATTAGCTTGTGTTTACCTGGACCACTGCGGTCCCTTGCAAAGGGACGGTAACTATAAATATATAATGGTCACAGTGGATTCGTGCTCAAGGTTCCTATGGATATGGCCTCAGCGCTCGGCTGACGCTCGAACTGTTATAAAAGATTTGCGAGTCTTTATCGGCACATACGCAATAGGCACACTACATTCTGACCAGGGCCCTGCGTTTAGCTCTCGGGCTTACAAAGAAGCCATGGCCAGTTTGGGCGTTGCATTGCGGTACTCCTCTCCGTTTCATCCTGAGGGAAATTCTGTTGTGGAAAGGAAAAACCGGGACATAAAGCAGTCTATAACAGCTAGAGTATTAGGTTCGGGTGATTGGTGGGTCAAACATCTTTATGGGGTCCAACGCTCATTAAATAATTTGCCAAGAAGTTCTCTAGGGTGGGTCACTCCATATGAGGTCCTATTTGGGACAAGAATGTGGGTTCCTGATCTCGAATGTAAAGGCACAGTGGTGGAAAATAAACCCTTTGATATCAAAGATCGTTTGGCTGTTTTACAGGATCTAAATGAACTAAGATCGAAACAAAGCAACGTATTCCTGAAGCCAACCACCACTGGGGAAAAACCGGCAGTCCCAGCAAGGCCTGTCTGGATCCCAAAAGTTGGGGATCTAGTCAGAGAGAAGATTGCGGACAAGAAGGAATTTGGACCTTCTTACAGACAACCAGTACCTGTCCTAGCCATCCACGGAACAAGAACAGTACTTCTGCCGCCCCTTGCTGGAAAAAAGGAGAAAAGATTTGTGTCAATCGACCTCATCAAACCACAGTATGTGGCCAATACTAAATAGTAGGCCTCGTGGACTCCGACCTAGTAGCAGACGCACTCCCCTCGCTACTATCCAAGAGGTTCAGACTGAAAGACTGATAACCATCGAGAATTCAGCAGTAACAGATGAAGGACTAAGCAACAATGCTATGGAACTCATCCCTCTTGAAACTCAAGTAACAGTTCGTCCAAATACACCTGTTTACACCAACGTAACAAGTGATCAACTGGTTCCAGCGATTTCAACAAATCCTGATGCAATTCCAACAATTGACAGAACTGCTTCTGGCTATTTCATTAACTTTGATACGTTTTCTGAGGATCCGAGTGAACCTGAAACGACGCCAGCATCAAAAACTTTCAAACAGCAAGTACAAGACTTTTTTCATTTTCTGAAAGAGACTTATCTTGTTTCACCATGGATTGACCTGTGGATTATTTCTGAAATATTTTTCTTTCTGCTTTGGCTAGCTTTGGTTATGACTATCAGCGTGCTTATAAATGGCAGATACATCCGTTTGGACATTGAAAGTAAAAATGTGAACTTACTTTTGAAACCACACAAATCATCCCATCGTGAAGCAAGAGACTTGTCAGCAGTAAACATCACAGCCGTTCCTATACAGGATGGTATAGTGTGGGACAAAACCGATTTCGATATCTTCGGCCCTACGGAACTTTTGAACATTCCACATTTATTTAAAATTTCACTAAGTGATTTTATTACATCCAGTACCTATTCTGATGATTGGGACTTTGAGACTGTAAATGATATGATGTCTGACCTAGAAAGGTCTGCTGCGTTCTCTAACAATGAATACTTAGAGGGTTCATCAGACTATGAACAGCTTTATTGTTACAACCACTATGGTCATCATTTCTTGCATAAATCTGCAACACCTAGAAATGTGTTTATGTTTAACCAATGGGAACATTGTCCTACACCACCAAAAGGTAGTTCAAAAACGTTTGCTAAAAAGTTTCCCTATTTTTCAGGGTACAATACAGCTGATCCAGAAACATTTTACTATAAAAATGTAAACAAAACAGGACAGAAAATTATGTTAACTAATACAAAACAGATTTACTCTGCAGCATTTATTACCCAATTGTCTAGACATGGATTTGAATTTTGGAAAGACAAAATAGACACAAAATCTGTCTGGGGTTCTAAAGATTGGCAAGTACAGGGGATAGAAGCTTTGTTTAGAGCATGTATCATCCCTCAGCAAATAATGTTTTTGAATGACACTGTGCAACAAACGTCTTGCCTTGGTTTAGCCAAGATCAAAGACATGAAAACACCTTCTGTACCAACACCTGCAAGTAATAACACTACACAGGCAGCGGTTACAGTTGACACAATACTACAAGCCAACAGAACAGATCCTGATTGGAAAAAATGGTTACTCTGGCCTACAGACACAAACATCTGTCAAGAAAGATTCCTGAATAAAACACAGGGCTTTACTATCCATAGGCCAGACCCACGATACGTTCAAAGACAACATCCGGGGGTAGTAACAACATACAGTGTAGGTAAATTGTGCCTTGATTGGTTACAAAAATCTACACTAGAGGATGTGAAACAACACTTATCTTTACTTAAAGAAGACGCAGACCTTAGGGAATTCTTGCTAGGACCAAGAAAACCGCGTCAAAAACGTTTCATATATGCCGGCATCTATGCTGCTTATAATGAAGTATGGAAGGTTTCACAGGCAGAGGCCGCAGAACGAATACGTGAACTTGATCGTATTAACTTAGAGAAAACTCTCACTGTGGTCGACAATGGGTTAACAACTTTGTCATCCAGAATTTATTCATTGGACAACATTGTATCCTCTGCTATTGACATACTGGAACAAGATTTAGCCATGTTACAACAAGGCCAATCTCAGTTACGTTCTATTATGTTATTAAGCTGGACGCTGCAATCTTTGCGTGCGGGCTATGTGCCTTGGCGTTTTATCAACACGTCGTCTCTGTTTGCAGAATACAATCTAACTGATAAACAGATCGAACTGGCACAAAGGGGAGCAAAGTATACAGTGCTGAGCATTGAAAAACTGGAAAAATTACCATTTACGGTAGCAGAAAAACCAGCTACAGAATGGCTTATTCATGGCAAAATCACTCTGCCTGTCACTACTTTTCAGTTTCAGTATTGCCTCAAACAAATGCAAGCAGGCAAATATGAAAGGTTGGGTAAAGAATACATTAAGATATCCTGGGATTTACCTTACGAATACAGATGTTGGAGTGGGGATCGTGAAGTGTTTCTTAGCGGTATACACTGTGAAAATGCACTAAGCGGTTCACTCATATGTCAGGACATTTCTTTACACGGGGCTTGTAATGGTTCTGTGGCAAATTTGTCCTGCCACCAGCAGGGTACACCAGCTACTGTGATTAATCCAACGTTTGGCCAACTTTCTAATGGGAGTTACCTCATGTTGAATGATCAGAGTTGCTGTGGCATGTTGCCAGGCATCCCATATCTGGTAACGGTCGACTCCAGGGTCACTTGCTGTATGCAAGTATTGTTCCCCCAATAGACACAGTCAGGGAGTCGCCTCTATGGCCTTCATTGAATGTTTCTTTTATACGTTTTGATACTTTAAGCAGAATGAAAGCCATGCTTTTGCAACAAACCGTGCCTTTGACCTCGGCCAAAGAAATCTATGATTTACAAATTGCAAGGACTTCGGCTGAGATACAGGCTTTAATTCGTACAAACTGCCCTATACATTTCGCAGAAATGATGGGACGTATCTTTAACATGTCTGATACGAGCGGAATTGTACATGTATTTAAGACCATCTGTTCAGGACTGTTAGCACCCTTCCAGGCAGTCCTCGGAATCATCCCAAACTTCGCACATTCGGTGTTTGGTGGTGTGCCATTAATTCTAGCACTTGTTGCAGGAATCCTGTTTCTATTCCTACTACTTCGCTATGGCAAGCCTATCCGCCGACATCACTCCGAGCGATGTGGAGAAAGCTCTCCTAGAACGGAAGTGCCGTGAGCGCATAGTGCAACTTTTGGGCATACCTCGTCTACGGGAACTTAATACAACATGGTTTCTGTCATTCAGACCAATCTGGCAAGATTGCATCTTACCTGTTCTACGCTGCCTGCTTTGCGGTGAAGAATGCGTGCTAGACATCTGTCTAACACTCCCATCAGTCATGCCAACGGATATCGATACTCTGCTGGACCCGATAATGGCCCATGCTCTGTGTTGTCCCCAGAGGCTACCAATCCTGATGACGGCATTCATTGAGATCTCACAGACGCTTCCTGCTGCTGCTGAGGTACGAGATGGATCAACAGGCACACAGGTAACAACGGACGCGAACATTGCTGCGGCATCCTATGCTGAAGGCGATGCTTCACATCTCTGTGCAGTTAACCTTCTAAATGAGGTGTTCCAAATGTCACCAACTTCGGTAGACGATATTTTGTCTATAGAAATAGATGATTTCATGTTTACACCAGACCCATACACTGACTTTGATTCGGCTCACAGTGTACCAGGGACGCAATGAAATTTGGCCTTCATATTTTCAAAACAGAACAAAACTTGGAACTCTTCCTAAAATTGAACTTTTTTCTTTTTCTCTATTTTTTGAAAATACATGGCAAAACAATCTGCTTACAGTAGAACTATTCTTATAAAACGGACTTCTTTGAATACTTCCAGGGACACATTGTCACCTTATCTTGTCTAAAATTTCATTTAATACCATGATATGCAATGGCTTTGATTTTTGAAAACTTGTCAACCATTTCATCATATGTATATATTTCTGTTTATTCATTCATGTTGCATTTATTTCAAATATATGCTTAGAATGAAAAAATGCTTTAAAATGTACAGTACCGATTGCATTCAACAGTTTACTTTTAAACTTCTTTTAATATGCTTTTAGAAATGTTTTTAGCAACATGTGGTACTCAGTTTAATGTTTAGCATTTAATGTTTAGCATTTAGTATTATCGTTCATTCGAAAGTGGAGTGGGTGTTGTATTCCGCTTTAGGTGTCCGTATATAGGTTTTCCTGAAACATGTCCTTATATAGGCACAATTCGCATTGCCCTTATATAGGCATAGAATCCCAGTCCTTATTTAGGCATTAGCCGTGCACTCCAAATACAGGCATGGTCACCGACATCCGTCCACCCTAACGTCACAACGAGTTCTTAGAAACCAGACCCTTAAGCTCTTGGGAGTTCCCCTAGCACAGGATTATTGATTTCTCCAAGAACTCATCTATTATGCATGAACCGCTATTCCTTAAGGGTTCATTCCTGACGTCTTCCTCTGTCCGACTTCACGTCAATGCTAACATTCCAAGGCACCTACCAGGTATAAATATACCTTCCCTTGCCCAAGCAAGTTAGGAGGAGACCTCGACTTCAGAGGAGCCCGTATCCCGGCCTGACGCACTGAGAAGACGCTGTCATCCCTGCTCGCAGAGAATCCAGCTTCCAGTGTTCTGACTCCCTTCGCGGGGTGTTAGAGTTCCAGATCCGGAAAGAGATTCCCACCTCTCTCATTCTCAAGGTATGGAGCTGACTAGAACCTAGAGGGACTCTTGGCATACTAGACTTAAAATACTCTTAGTATATCATACTAGAGAATACTCCACCTACTTCTTACCTTTCCCTACACCTAGACTAGGTTAGGTACATTGGGGTAGAACTAGCTTAGAGACGCATCGTATGAGTACTCGCATTTTTAGCTCATGTTATTTATGTACGTGAATATCATGCTAAAAGATAATGCTAGCGCAGTATTATTTATTTCTACTGCTTACGCTGTACATTATATATCTTGCATACTGTCTTGTGATCATAACAGCTCATATCTCTTACACGAGAAACAAGACTGTTCAATAAAACCTTTTTATTGAAACGCCCGTCTATTCTTTCTGTGTAACTCTGAGGAAACTAAGCATGCACGATTAGCTGAGTGAAACTGTTATCTATTGTTTCCACGATTCTGAGACGTGTTCCGATTCTAAAGGGAAACAAAGTTGTCATGTTTATGCGGTTGCCAGAAACTACTCCCTTCTTGTTTTCAAGGAGTTTCTAGTGGCCTCTGAGCTAGCTGGCACAAAGTAATTAAGTTTAATATACTCAATAGGGACATACTGACCTCAGTCCTATGTCAAACCTATAGGGTATATTATTCCAATGCGCAGAGCCTATTAGGGAAATAGGAACTACACTACACTAGACATAACCCTCACACACCCCACTAATACTCACTGCTCCGCTGCTTCGACATATGCCCCTGGAACTCTGTCTGTCCATCGCGTCTCGATTCCAGACTCTGGACTAGGGCCACTAAGGTTTGATCTAGACTATTCTAGGCTAGGTTCTGTCTCTCTCTACTTCACGACCTAACCATCCCCTGGTACCAACTGAGAAAGCTTGGGCGCATTTAAACATTTATCCTCAACCCAATGACCTTTGTAGCTGCATGAGAGATAAGAGAGAGACCTCAATCACAATTTATTTTTTCAATACAGAGTAACCAATTTGGTAACTCAATAATCCAGTCCACAACTGAATATGAGATTAGATGGGTTTAAATAAAAATTCAAAAATAGGTTTACATATACTAATCTCAACATAATGGTATAGAAATACAGAACAAATAAAATGTGTCCAAATCTCCTAAAGCGATTTACCCTATGTAACAGAAAGCAGGCAACTAATTATATAACTACAATACAAGTAATCAGGAAAAAGAATTGAGAATTACATTTCATTAAATGATTCTCAAAGGTAAGCATGAACACGCTATCTTTCCCTACGATGCCTGAAAAAGGACAACCCTAAACTAAACGTGTTGCATAAAGATGAGAGTTAGAAAGGTGTCAGCTGTCAGAGTCTTCAGTAGAAGAAACTCCAACCAAGGGTAAGTAGCATGAAGCCACTCAACACAGGAGCAAAAGCAGTGGTCTGTATACCATGAAATCCTAAGATGTCTCTACTGACCCTCACTAAGTTACAGCATAAGATATTAGCTGCATCCAAGGTAGACGATCCCACATGACTCTCTTCATATTCTTGTATGATTCCGACACAAATTGGATACTTGGTCCACCTTTCCCATATTGATAAGTTGCAACTTCATTCGTCCTTGGCCATTGTTCTCCTCCTCCATGAGAACTCGCCTCCTTACTCGTTACTGCGTTTCTCCTTGCAAAACTCCATCTTCTCATACCTTGCCATCTAATGAAAACAAAACCCATCTATGCTAATTAATAAGGCTTTGTCTATACCTGCAGTGGAAACAAAATGTGAATGAAAACATTCCACATTGAAGGTTAAACACAAATCAAATGTTAGACTGCAACATTAATTTGCATTGAAATTATACACAAGGCCTTAAAATGTAAGTCAACTTAACAATGCACAGTGCCCCGAGTTACAAATACGTGCACAATTGTAAATGCATAACAAATGAAATTTCTTAACACATGAATAATGCAAATGGCTAGTAAGGAATATTAATTAAAATACACTCGAGTGAATATGACGTCGTGCTGCACATGAACCTCTAAACATTTTGTCTCGTTAATCACAAAATATATCACGTCAGGAACTTGCATTTTCTTTGTAGCATTAATGAATAAGTACTCCAAACTCCTCTATTAGTCAAGTTTCTCAAAACATACAAATTATACTGATCTATCTGTTACACATGGAGCCCTTTAAATATACAGTACTACATCTTCTTTTAGTAACATTAATCGCGCAGAATATATTCGAGTGCTGAATACTCATGATTATCACTCACCCCTACAATATCCCAGGATGGATTCAAAATTGCACTGCTCCAGGTGCTTCTGCCTGTTTGGGGGTGATCCACTCACTCCTTAGTGGGATGGCCGGCCTTATGCTCACCTTTGTAGGGTTTCTGTTTTGGATATTCTGTGCCCTCTCAACCAAGCTTTGGGTGTTGCAACCTTCTTATGTGACCGTAACTGCCTCAAAGGTCCCTGTCTTGGTCTAAGCCAGCAGTTCCCAAACTGTGCGCCGCGGCACCCCAGTGCGCCGTCAAAACAAGCCTGGGGCGCCGCGAACACATTGACACCAAGCACATGCCCGGGATTTAAAAGGCTATGTTTTTATTGCATTCTCTACAATAGTTCTCATTTGGTGGCGAGGGCGGTGCCACGTAAATCACTGAATAATGGTGAAAACAGTCATTTTTCAGAACGTGTTTGGGCACGTTGCAAACTCAGGCATGCTTTTAAAGTTATCAGGAAGGCATTTTATTAATAGCTTTTTGCATATACTTAATAGACGCAGGCTGTTTTTTTGATTCATGCTTAGTTTAAAAAGAAACGCTGTACAAATAATTGCATACACTGCCATATAGAGTAAGCAACTTCCTTCACGAACACTCAGTGTAAGCAGCCTTTTCTATGGTGAAAGACTCGTATTGAATACAAAAGTATAAAACACACCCGGTGCCTGAAAAATGCTCTAACTGACTTCTCGCAGTGACACCACAGACCATCTAATAAAGACTGTCATCTGACACCTTTATTGTTCTGTATTTTTTGCCAAGGGCAGATAATATATTGGAAGTCTGGGACAGTTCATTTCCAGTCTCCCATCAGTGTGCTGTTGCCTAGTTCCTTATCAGAAGGATGCACTAGTCCTGCCCAGCCTAGCACACACTGTACCAAACACTGACTAACCACAGACCACACTGAGGAGAACTGTAAATTAAAGGGAAAGACCCGAATTTAAAGCGGTTGTCCTAAGTGTGCAAAACTAAATTAGAAGAAGGCATGAAAGGGTTGTAAGTAAACTTCTGAAACCATGAATTTATGAGTTCTAAGCATTACCATCACTTACACCTTTTACAAGGCTAACATTGCCTCAGAAAATGGTATTAGTCCTTAAAAACGTTTTAACAAACACACTAAACTACATCATGCACACTCTTGTACAGGCAGTAATTATGCAGGCGCGCAATGAAAGGTGCACCCACCAAACACATTCAACATCACCATGAAGTGTTGGCAGCCCTGACAAAGAAACCTCAAAGGCCAGTAGTATTTACACATGCCTATTGCATCTCGGCATAAGTGAGGTAGCGGGCGCGAGACTTGCAGACACTGCATGTGCGAGCACAGACATAGCAGCAGCTTTTGGTGGCAGAGCAAACAATATACTTGCTATAGCAAAGCCAATAAGGTAAGTGGGCAACAGAAAGGAAACAGAAAATAATAAAGATCATTCACATGGTAAATAACATAGTACAGTGACAAAATCACAAAATCACAAATTCCTAAAGAATATACAACACTTGCAAATGTTTTGGAACATAACAGTGTGAACTTCCACTTGCGGGTGTTTCTTAAGTGAGTAAAATTTTCTGATGACCCATGAAAAGAACACCAATCACATCACGGAAAAGGTTATCTTCATACTTGAACTTTAGTGCAAACTGCCTGAAAGTGCTTCTCAAAGAAGGCGTGCCTGAGAAGCCCTGTTGTATTTTTATTTTGTTACATCTATCAGAGAGAGAAATGGAAGTACTCACAAGGCCGGGCTTACATTCCCTACCCGCCATTTTTTTTTTAACATAATGGGGAGCCGCAGCCAACGGGCAATAAGTCAGAAGGAGCCCTGGGTCGAAAAAGTTTGGGAACCACTGGTCTAAGCTATTGGGTTCACACCTCACCTCACCTCACCCTTTGATTTCTGTGGGCCACTAGATGGATGTGCTTGTTCTTGGCATTGTGTACTTGTATCCTTTATTGTTGGATGCTTGTTTACCTCGTGAATTTGGCCCTTGCCTGCTGATCATGGAGTTTGGGGCTTTGGCTATTTGGACATCCTAGCTTCTTGTCGACTTCTCTTCTTTATTCAACAAAAAGGTATCCCGCCAAGGGTCATGGGGATTGTGATATATAACACACGGAATGCGGACTGCTGGAGGGGTGGGTCACCCCGCGTGGCTATGCTAGCTCCGCATGACTTGTGCGGGGAAGGAAAAATTCCTTTTTTATACATAACCCTCACACACTCTAGTAGTGTCATGCTTCATCATCGGGTTCACCCTGACTCCTAAAGGTCAGGGTGGGCTCAACCTTGTTTCAGGAAGCACTTAGAAAGAGAGGGTGACAAGGGGGCTCAACTAGAGATTAAAAATCCCTCACCATCTCCTAGGTATCCCTTTATTCATGGAGACAGTGGGGAAAACTAAAATAAGGTTAGTGGGTAATGTGGAATTTGGCCCTTGTCATGGGACACTACCCATTCGGTTCATGCACTGCATGCGCATTTACCAAACAAACTAAATACATCGACTTGGGAATTCCAACACCATGGGTACAAAGACACCATACGCATTGCAACAGCAATAACATAATCTACACTATCACATGCCCTTGCAACCTTCGGTATATAGGGATGACGACAAGAAAAATCAAAATCAGAATCAATGAACACAGGAGCACCACATGGTGCAAGAGAAGCTCCACAAAACAGACAACACACTTTTTGGAAAAAGGACACTCTGACATGGATCTGAAATGGACCACAATAGAGAGGATGAACAACACTAGGGCCCTACCAAAAAAACTATTAACCAAAGAACAACGCTTGGTGTAAAAGCTGGGGACATACAGAACAGGACTAAATGATGAAATTCCATGGGGACAACTGAGATACTAACTAATGCATGCCCCAGGGGACATCTATATACAGTTATATACCCAGAAGTACAAACCTGATCCCTATTCAGGAGACTGGCTTTTAAAAAAAAAAAAAGGGATTTAATCAATAGCCAGATACCAACCGGAACGCACCGGGCAACATACAATTGTTATACTACTCTAACATAGTTGAACATACTTATGCACACAACAGGGGCCTGTCTCTCATTATGGATAATGTGAATGCTCATCACAATGAGCACATTGACCCATTGACGAACTTTATTCGCACCCTATAGCCCTGGAAGCTAAGCTAAAACATCGTCATTTCCCATATATATTAAAAAAATGTATGACTGGCGAGTTTTTTTCGGTCAATCCAATTGAGATATAACACACATACAATGGTCAATATTACTTCTCTTTTACCATAGTATCTTACATAAAGGTCATTTTCACTATAAAGACCAATTACCTGTGAGGTGTTATAGTTTAAACAATACGCAAATACGACATTCGAGAAACACGAAACTCTCTAAATAATAGGGAATGCTATCAATAACCTCATCACAGAACTTGACTCCCTTTTTAGCTCTTAGTTCAGAGTCCTGGGCTAATGAACTCCATCTCCCATCAAGCCACGGCTTGTTCTGTAGTCCGACGTGCACAACCGTACTCCTGCATGCTACGTGCGGCTCACGTGGTACAGAACTAACGAACGCCTACCAAGGAGCATGACCACTTAAGTATCGGCGTCTCCCGGCATCATTCCACTGATAGCTGGGAGCGACAGAGGGCAGTTTAGGAAAGTAGCCGGGGCCACCCTTGACGAAGTAAGTAACATTACTGATTTTTCCGATCTGGAGACGGGGGGATAACTCGAACACCATTAGGTAAGACTGCTGGTGACTCCCGCCTCTAAATACTTCCCGCCTTTTTCTCCACCACTTTGTGCCCCCAGTGTGTGACTAAAGGGAGCCTCACCCCCACTCTTGAGACATATGTTACCCATAAAGTGTGGGTGATTATTGCCATACGAACCATCCAGAATTACCATTTTAAAGTGTGCATGATATGTAGAGACCTTAACCAAATAAGTATACTTTTAAGATTGCATGGTGTCTGTCCTCGTCTGGGGGATAGGTATTATCCTCAGTCCGCATAATATGCATGTGATTGATTCACTGAAATGTGACTACTAGGGCTACTAATTTATCGCTCTAGAGTAGAATATCCACACTATTCGTGTGGTTGAATGAACTGTGTCATGGGAATGAATATTTGTTCTACATTATTAACAATGATGTGCACAGAGAGTAAACATAATGGTCTCGACTTGAGACTTTTTCAAAAACAAGCATGCAGTGGGATATGCATGCTTTATTTCACATCACACAACTTTGATATGAATTTTCACCTTGTACAAAAGTCAGATGTGAACCCCACATAATACCTGCCGTGGATTTTTCTATTGCAGGTTACTCAACACAAAGACAATTGACGGACAAGTTTTAGCTCTGCCCTTCTACTAGTGCATGACATTACTCTGCCAGCTATATTTTTGACCTAATTACCAGGGAGGTACTGATTTGATACCCTGGTAAAAGCCCTGGACCTCTGTTAGGCCTTAGAGCAGGGCTGAAACATGTCGGTCTAAAAATCTAGGGTCATAGGACCATAATAGTCCACATTACCCACTAATCTTATTTTAGGTTTCCCCACCGTCTCCACAAATAAAGGGATACCTAGGAGAAGGTGAGAGATTTTTAATCTTTAGTTAAGCCCCCTGGTCACCCTCTCTTTCTAAGTGCTCCCTGAAACATGGTAAAATCCTTCAAAAGAAAATGGTGTAAAGTAGGAGATAGGGTGGGTGAGAACTGTACCTGTTGCAAAGGGCGATCAGAGTCAACCGAGCATGTATTATTTTTTTGCCCCTTGTATAGTCAGTCTCGAAACAGATAGATAGCCCCACTCTGCAGAAATTTGGGAGTAAGAAAGTACAAGGAGGCATACATAATAATGCAGACGGATACATCCCGTATAATAATTTTTTTGTACAGCCAAGTTTTTACTGGCAATGTGGATCAGGTGTGCCAAGTGTTCCCTTAATAGTACCTAGGCTGTTACACCACTGAAGGGCCTCGTAAAATTGTATTGTGTAACCAGATTTATTCTGTGTGGACTACTGTCTTTTAATACTATTTAAGACATCTACTGAATTTTTAAGCTGGTCTTAAATTATATTTATGATAAATTCTCGGTCCATTTAAAAATGTAAGTTCTATTGTTTTTATTGTGCTGTATTTGTAATGGACAATGGATGCGTATTGTAAATGCCTATGTTTTTTATTGTGTCTGTAAGTGTTTGTTTTTTTGTTGTACTTTTTTGATCTATAGTGATCGAAATGAAGTCTTTTGAACTGAACTGAAACATGGTTGAGCCCACCCTGACCTTTAGGAGTCAAGGTGAACCCGATGAGGAAGCATGACACTACTAGAGTGTGTGAGAGTTATATATAAAAAAGGAATTTTTTCCTTCCCCACACAAGTCAGGCGAAGCTAGCATACCCATGCGGGGTGACCCACCCCTCCAGTCTGCATTCCGTGCGTTATATATCACAATCCCCATGATCCTTGGCGGGATACCTTTTTGTTGAATTGAGTTATATCGTGAGGACGTATCCCCCATCCCCTATGTATTCGAAGGGCCCTCTCAGCCCTTCACGTCCAGCAGGTTCCGCTTGTCTGGATCTTGTTTGTTTATCATGACTTCTCTTCTTCTCCTGGTGCTGTTGATCTCAAGGTGCATGGGATGATGTGAGCTAGCTGGTCATGGCCTTTTTCTTCTTGTTCCTTTAAGTCCCCTGCACCTAGGTTTTTGAGGTTTTTAATAAGGGGTGTATGGCTCAGGCTTGCCTCTCATCTGGGGCTTGTGCCATTTATGGGTTTGATACTGCTTTCACAGGGTTGTCATGCCTGTCTGATGTAGTAATGCTTTGATTACTTACCGTCATCCCATTACTCCCATTGTACTTCATCCAAGTCCTCATGGTGCAGTGTACCAAGCTTCAACCATAGTATTCTGAGCTGCTTTAATAGATGGCTCAGGAGGTTTCTGGGCGGGGGTGGTCCTTTATGGGTACTGGGTGGGGGTGGGCCTTTATGGGCACACCTGGAGAGGGAGGACTTTATATTTTTTCTTTTAGGTAGCCAGCAGTATGCCTCTCTCCTCTGTGTGGACAAACCCCATTACATAAGGACTGCGACAAGGATGTAGAACTGGAGTAATGGGATGACTAGTAAGTAATAGAACCATTATGCATTTTGTTCTGTGTTCTGTTCCATAATGAGTGCTATTAATATACATATAACTGGAAAGGGGAGTGAGTGCACCCCTCAGCCTCCTAGACTGTTACAAATAACTACACTCAAGAGGGTTAACCTATGTTATTGTGATCTCTTCAGATAGAGAGATCAGTTGCGTGGTCCTTAGTATATCCCTAGAGAATGATGGATTCGCACCCAGATAAATTAGTGCGATTCTGGTATCTCTTGGACATGTTTGTAGGATCCTCGTCCACAAGTACCACCTGTGGCATGCTTCATCATTGGATCCTCACCCACTGCACATAGTGTGAGTGGGTGGGGTCAATGCAGAGCTCTTATACTAAAAACTAGGGATCATGAGGGAATTAAAAATGCCTTCCAGATCCTAACTACTTTTACTATGAAGGTCCTTTTGAAGAGTTAAAAACAGTTAGCTGTCTTGTGGGTATGATGACCCAGAATATTGATAGATCGATCTGTTTCAGCCTGTGATATTCCTCCAAGGGTCAGTTGGCTTTCTTCAGGACCAAGAAATTTATTGAATCCCTATAAATTGTGGTTGGTATTTCCAACTTTAGGCTATGCAATCAGATAAACAACATGAAGCATGCACGCAAACATACACCCATAATGAACCTTTTCCTCTTTATGGTCTCTGCTAGGAAAGAGAAATATATAATTATATTTCATTCAGTGGGGATCGTTTGTCCCCTATTACATGGTCTTGTCTCATGCTTTGGCACAACATGCCTATTGTATGCAACAAGGCATGCAAACACGTGTGGTCACCCCTCCAACACACCAACAGGGTTCAACCTCTACATATAATTACAATTAAAAGCACACAAAATATAAGAAAAATTATATTAAATGAGAATAAGGTGACAGACAGTGTACAGCATGCACACATGAGTGTAAATAAAAAGGTCTGTGATCTACATGTCCTAAATTTTAATTAAAGGCAGTAGGCGTGGATGATCCCTGTAGTTGGTTGTATGACCGAACCCCACATGCCTTTACAACACCTTCACTACTCTGACTGTGACGTTACCACTTGTTGCTTTACCACACAAGTTGTTACAAAGGCTTCCTTTAGGGGCGTTAGAATTTAGAATAGTATAAATTACTATTCCAACTCCAGTCTGTGCAACAGTAGAGAAGGAGTTGGACTTAAAAATCCAACACCAGTCCAACAACGCCCCCCCCTACATCAAGTCGTTGTAACCACTTGCCTGGTAAAGTAACGCGTGCTAACATCACAGTCAGGGTAGTGACTGCGTTATAAAGGCAGGTTGTTGTTGTGACTGCAGGGTAAAGGATGTTTCCAATGTAGTCACACATTGGAAAGATAACAGAAAGATGCCCTTTAATTTCCTTGTTCTGTGTGCCCTTGTTACTGCATTTCCAGGCAAAAGACCCTCTTCACTTACTTCATCAAGGGACATCGTATGTAATTTTACATATTTGGCTCCCCACGCACCTTGCATGTTAGCTGTGCTCGTGCCATGCAGTGTTTTGAGTAGAATGCTGGGCGAGTCATGTGACACACGAGTGTCACGTGACGGTGGGCATCAATGATTGCCTACTGGTTGTGAGGCATAGACTTAGTGGGGTCACCTCGCATTGGTTGGTGAAACGGTTAAGTCGGTAAGTGTACTCCCGCCACCCGCAATAGACACGATACAAACATCTAGCTTCCTGTTAGTGATGAAGGTGGTGAAGTCAGGAGTTGTAATACCGCCTCACGGAAAATAGCTCTGTGCCTAATTTCAGGTCGGAAGAGGTGAGAATCAGGTGCATAAATTAAGACGCCTCCTCTTCATTGGGTCATCTCAGTAGCTGTCGCCATGAGAGGAAGGGGGGTGAGGCAGACCAGTCATAGTCTCAGTCATAGTTTTGCCTACCGCAATATGTATTTCAAACATGCCATGGTATTAAATAAAGAAATATGGGTGCCCTAAGTGCCACATGCTGGAAATCAACGTCCCACCTACCTATACAGTGATAGGTGTCTTATGTACATGTAGTGATGCACGTGGAGTGCAGAGAGTACACTGATAACAGAACTCTGATGAGGCTTAATTGAAAGTGAATCACATATATGGTTATTTAATGGTGGTGGTGACATTGTTAGAGGAGGTGTATTGGATACCGGGTGTGAAGTAAGAAACTTGTTGGTTGATACAGCAGTTATTTATTAAATATTCCACCATAGAATGTCATTGTTCAGTCCTTTTATGTGCGTGAACAGTTTGTAGAGTCACCGCTGCTCCTTCTCAAATAGTATTTTCTCCAGATATCTGGCTTCTGTGGTAACATGTTCTAGGATGATCCATTTAAGGTCTTTGACAGAGTGCCTAATGTTTATGTTATGTTACTCCATTTTTTAGTGATGTATCAGCAGTGGATGTTACTTCTATGCTCACCTATCCTTGTGCTCACTTTCCTGGTTGTCATGCCTATGTATTTTAGATTGCAAGGACAGGATGTGGATCCCTCATTCTCTAGGGATATACTAAGGACCATGCAACTGATCCTCTCAATCTAAAGAGATCACAATAACATAGGTTAACCCTCTCGGGTGTAGTTATTTGCACTTAATATATACCTGTGGAATTTCAAAACAAAGAAATATTCTTGGTTCGAGAATTTCTTTCCCTCAAGGTTTGCTTTGGCAGACAACCCAGCGACTGCCTCTCTGAGGAGGGGAGGACAAATAGTAGGCCTCTGACTGGGTTCTGGGAGTTTGGAGAGGATCTTACAGGAGGAAGCATGTGCAGCTTGGGGTCTTCTGCTTGTGCTTTAGCTCCTCCCGGGTGGCAATCACACTACTGTAAAGTGTTTGAGGAGGTGCCAGGCTCTTTCTAGCCTGATTGAGTTCACCTGGTGCTAGACAAACCTTCAAGTGGAAAATCTACGGTCCATTCCACCTCCATAAGGAGTAAGCAGGTTCAGTGCCTACTACCCCAGAGATACACAGTTTGGCTCTGTCTGCTGCTGAAAGCTTGATCAACCCATGTTCCACCCTGAATTTGGAGATGCAGTGGGATAGCGAACGGATATAAGCTAGTTGTCAGGGGGAATTTGCCCCAACCCTGGAGATCAGAATTAAGGTTATTGTTACTACATCATTATTGTATACTAGTTCAATCTGTTAACATTAATGACAATACTTTGCGGATCTCTTACTTTGGCATTGCTCTATTTTTTGCATTTAGCCGCTAGATTTTGAATGTAGGCAAGCATCCAGGCAAGTATCTGCTTTACATTTCTGCAACATCCTGTTTTGCCCTCGGTCTGCCTTGTCTCCTACCACACTGTTGTTCAGGCTTTGGCTCTATTGCTCGTCAAAGTTTCTCTGTCACTGTAGGCCGTTTTCATTATGCTGAAGAGTTGCTGTACTTGTTTGAAGGCAGCAGCGGCTCCTCCACAATGGCGGAGGAGCGTCGCCCCACTGGCTCAGAGCCAGTAGTGAAAAATAAAACCATATTTTACTATTGTTTTATTTTTTACCTGCTGGCTCAGCAAGCGTGTGCAGGGAGAGGTGGGCTGGAGCCATGGGAGGGGGGAGGAGGACTGGTTCCTGAACTTTAAGTGGGTTTGTGTGTTTGGCTGGCCGGTTACAGGCTGGCCAAACACACATGCACACTTAGGTTTCTCCAACACAGCTGTATTGAACAGCCAGGCCGGAGAAACAGCACAGACTACCTGTCCTCAGTGGAGCATCAAAGCAGCCCGCTCAGGCCAATCCCAGTGCAGGGATTGCACAGGGAGCCTCTGATGCTGGCCCAGTGGCTGCTGGGACCCAGGAAGCATCAGAGAACTGAGGCACGAGGGGCAGAAGGAGCATCAGGTAAGTTTTTTTAAGAGGTATTTTTAAACCTGCGCTCTCCCCTGTGCTCCCCTGATCTCCTCCCTGCCCCCCCTCGCTCCCCCATGCCCCCTCCACCAGCCACACCACAGTTTGCATGCGTCGGCAGCTACTGTTTGGAGGCTTGATAATACAGCAATTCTTCAGTATGGTCCTGTGTGGTGCAGTAAATTCCATCCTCACAACACCTTATTAGTCTTCAGCAATATCTTGGGGCCTCGTTTTCAACAAAGGACTGTGGGTACTGCAAATATACACCAACACCATGCATGCTAGTAGGCCTCAGCCTTTTGGAACATATTTAGGTCCCGCCTACAGACTGAGAGACCTCAAATCAAACACACCACTAGGGATGCAACCAGGTTTTTTTTCCTGGCCTGACCTGTATTCATAAGGCAACGCCAGTACAACAATTGCAAAAAGAAGTAAAAGCTTATCTTTTTTCCCTTGTAAAATATAAATCTAGAACAGCAAACTCATGAGGAAATTGCTTACAAAGTGTTTAAGAGCTGTCTAAATTGATTCTAAATGATTATTAAAGCAAACAGCGGTATAAATTTCAAGTTACAAAAGAATACGGAGGGGCTTATTCAAAAACGGCATTTTGTTTTACTACTATAGTACTAATAACATACTACAAAATGGCATTCACAAACCTATGTTTGAGAATGGCATTTTGTATATTTTGATGAGGCTAGAGTGTGAAAGGGTGTTGAATGCAGCAAAGAGGTCTAGTAGTATGAGGGTGGCGGTTTCTCTTCTGTTCAGAAGGGTGCAGTTTTCACCTATGGTGGCCATGAGTGCTGTGTCTGTGCTATGGTTTTTGCGAAAGCCAGATTGGGCGTAGTCAAGAAGATTGTGAAGTTCCAGGTGGTTGGTGAGTTGAAGATTGAATGCGTTCTCTGTCACTTGTGCTGGGTATGGTAGAAGGGAGATGGGGCAGAAGTTACTAAACTTGTTGGGGTCTGCAGAGGGTTTCTTGAGGTGGGCCGTGATTGCAGCATGTTTCCAGGCTCTGGGGAAGGTTGCAGAGTCGATGGAGGAGTTTATGATGTGTGTGAGGAATAAGCTGATCAAAGGTCCTCCTAAGTTGTAGATTTGATGTGGACAGGGGTCAGTGGGGACCCCAAAGTGTACGGTTTTCATGATTGAGGAGGTGTCTTCCTTGGTGAGTGTTTTCCAGTAAGTTCAGTGTGTGTCGGAGTGGGCAGTGGGCAGGTTGCAGGTGATGTCCTTGTGGTCAGAGTGTTTTTTGAAGTTAATGTAGGTATTTTCAATTTTGCTGGGAGGGGTTAAGATAGGTGAAAGGAGGGGTTGAGGGAGGGTCATGCAACTAACCACAAAAGAGTCGGCCCATTCCTATTACAAACTGCACTTCTAAAGTTATCAAAGCCAAAAAGGACCCAAAACAGTCAAAAATGTACTCCATCTCAGACCTGGTATAGTCCCAGCACTACACATGACCAACCTCTAGTACTACAACTATATATAAATATTTCTAATGTCATAAGAACGTATTTTAATTTAACCTTATTTCCCATGGGGTTCTATTTTAAATCCCAGCCTCCATTATAATCTATGAGAGGGTGTTGGAGCATCAGTGGTTGGCCATGTGTGGTGCTGAAGTAACTACTACTTCTTTTTGTCTGTTGTAACTTTCACTCATAAATTTGGGACATGGGTTGGATACATGTGGGCCTCATTTATGAGGTTTTGCCTTAGGGCAGCGCCGCAGGCCTTCCAGCTGCGCTGCCTTATGGCAAAAGAAAAAGGCAGGAATGCGCCGTATCTATCAGATACGGTGCATTCCTGTCCTTTTTCCCTGCACCGGCACAAATTGGCTGCCGTGTGCCAACGCAGGCACCTTTGCACCATGGTGCAAGGGTGCCTGCATTGCAGTGATGATTATTTTTGAGCAGGTAGAGAAACCTTCCTGCACAAAAACAATTACAAGAGGCTCCAAAATGCAGCACACATAGAAAAAGAAAAAACAAGGAGAAATAAAGATATTTCTCCTCATTGTGCCTCTCTTACGCCTCCCCTAGGGAGGTGTACGTTTTTGGCGCTGCCTCAGAGTTACTATTTCTCGTAAATCTGGGGCAGTGTCAAATAGCCATGGATGTTGCTGCAAATGCCCCTGCAACTCCCATTGGACACCCCTTTAATGCAGAAAACTGTGTTAAAGGGAACGATATTTCCGAGGCAATATTAAGCCAAAAAAGTGGCTTAGGGCTGCCTTGTAAATATGGAGCAAGCTCCTGCGCCACGGAATGTCACAAAAAGTGACGTTCCGGTGGCGCAAGGGGCCTCATAAATAAGGGCCCATGTAAGTTTACACTTTTGAGTAACTTTACACGTATAAATGGTGAATAGACAGCATTAGTATAGTTACTCAAAAGTGTAAGAGTAAACTTTCAGGTATAGATTTACACACACACATAAGTTTGCCTTTATTAATAGGCCCATGAGAATTTCACACAAGTTGTTTTTTGCATACCAGGAGTTAGCCCTACCAGAGTGGCAAAAAATAAACTAAAGAATGATAATTTTTTCTGAGAAGGGTGGCAACTGTGCACACCACATATACTCTTACACACATGTAGACATACATACAAATACAATGGGATTTTGACCAGCCCCTTCAATCATTGACTACTTTGGTTCATCAGGCTTTAACCACTGGCTGATGGGGTTGCCCTTCACCCTTGGTATCAGCTCACAGCATATTGTGGATGTCATCTACTTACAAAGAGTTGTTCACATCACATTTCCTTTTGTTCTTATGTTTCTTTTTCTTTTAATGATGACTCCTGCCCCCAGTCAGTGCTTCCCACTCTCAACCAGAGCCTTTGCCCTCTGACCGACCCTGCCCTCCCGCTTCGGTCCAATCTGCCTGTCCCATGCGTTTTGTTTTCCATCTTTATTTTATATTTTTACATCAGTGCTGATAGCTTTAAAGTACTGCTTGGCTGCCTACTTTACTTTATTGTGCTGCTGCACTCTTTTTTTGTTTTCCTTTACTATGCCGAAATGTTAGAATGGTAACTTAAAAAATGGCCACCAGTGCATGTTCAGTGTGCTCTTGAATGTGCTTCATGCCATCCTGTTCTCAATGCTTCACCTACATCTGGGCTGCTGCTGACAAAGGAAGGATAGGTGTGACCAGGGTAGAAACAGCCTCCACAGAAATGGGAGAGGTGGCCTGTTATTGAGAAAGGGACCACATCCACCCACCCATATCATTCATTCAAACTTCCAATAGGAAATTACAACCTTTCTCACTAGTTGACATATATATATATAAATATAAATAAATATATATATATATATATATATATAGATATATATATATATATATATAGATATATAGATATATATATTATCTACTGGCGGTCGCCAGTAGATAGTTATAGTTAGGACCTATTTTCCATAGGAAATCCGCAACATTCTATTTGAAATAACGTTGGCGCCGGTTGACGAATCTTCGCGAAAGTTTCCAACTTGTTGGGGCGCTCTGGTCCGCTCCTATTCTGAAAGTCTCGGGGTGATTCGTCAAGCGGGGCCGAGAAAAAGAGTCCCAAAACGTGTTTTCCCCATTCATTTTTCCATAGGAACCTTTAGTCGCAGCCACAGCCCGCACTGCTGAATGGAATTACACCAAATTTGGCAAAGAGGTAGCCCTTGGTTCAGTGTTGTGCCTTTTGCTTAAATGGTGTAAATCCGTTCAGTAGTTCCTGAGAAAATCAAAAGTAAAATCACATATATATCTGGGCGGAGCCTAACCACACATGTCATCGTGAGATCTGATTGGCTGTCAGCACTTCATCCTGGAATTGCTGGCAGCCATCTTGGGACCAATATAAATGATAGTACCCCATTGAAATGCATTGTAGTGAATCAAAGATTTTGAGGGTTACCAAAAGGAGATCTATAAAAGGTGATAACAGACTTTAGTTACATTAGAATTCATTTGTTGATGGTACCATACTAATTTCAGGAATTGTGGTGTGTTCTAAGGTGATTTTACCCTGTGAAAAACCTTCTGCTGGGATATCATGAATCATGTTTGAGAGAAAACTATTTTCACATGCTTGTCCCATACAGTTTTGGAAGGTGCTCCAGAAGCTAAAATGAGAGCATATTTTCTGTAAATTCACATTATCTTTCTCAGTCATGTGAGAATGAAGTCTGACATTCTCAGTAAAACATGTACATCCAACAAGGGCAGAGACTGTCAGTTGATTCCTTTGTGTTCTACTGCAGCTTCCCAGAGTGTTCTAAAGAACAACTAGAGTGCTAACAGCCTTACTTATGACAAAAGTATGGCACACCTGAAGCCATCTTGATTGGAATAAACTGGTAACACTTAAAACATTTAATTTAAAAAGGAACAAAATGATGGGGTTCATTTTGTCATAGAAATTATGGTTAGTGCTGTAGAAAGAAAAATTAGGACATGTTTCAAGTGTGATCTCAAATATCTTCCTGTTATATTTCAACAGGAGCAGCCTGCCAGTTGATGCCTTTGTGTTCTACTGCAGCTTCCCAGAGTGTTCTAAAGAACAACTAGAGCGCTAACAGCCTTACTTATGACAAAAGTATGGCACACCTGAAGCCATCTTGATTGGAATAAACCGGTAACACTTAAAACATTTAATTTAAAAAGGAACAAAATGAGGGGTTCTTTTTGAAATAGAAATTATGGTTAGTGCTGCAGAAAGAAAAATTAGATCATGTTTTAAGTGAGATCTCAAATCCTCTTCTATTTCATTAGAAAATTCTGACATGCAGACTGAAACAATCACTTTCAATACCAGCAGCAGACTTCCAGTTAACTCCCTGGTGAGCAGTAGCTTTACTACAGTGATCTAATGAGCAACTAGAGTGCTAACATTCTGAATTTATGGCAAATGTGAGACACATCTGAATGCCTTCTTGATGGAATCAAAGTAAAAAACTGAAAGCATTTCCTACTGAGGAGACTGCAGTAAATGAGGAAATTAGGAAACTTCATAACAAAGAAGTCTTCCAAGATGGCCACCAGTAAAAAAAGAGCCCAAATGTAGCACAAATATTACCCAGATGTAGCCCACATATAGCCCAATGACAAAAGTGTGCAAAACACTTTTTATTTTTAGTTTTTTTGCAGTTTTATGTAGTGCAGACTGGTCAGGTATTGGAGCGTTGCATCTTAAAACATGACCCACTACACTACAAAAACACCACTGCACTACCCTAAACCCTGAAACACTAGCCCCAGCACGACCCCCTACACTGCCCGAAGCACCACTGCACTGCCCTAAACCCTGAAACACCAGCCCCAGCACGACCCCCTACACTGCCCAAACACCACTGCACTGCCCTAAACCCTGAAACACTAGCCCCAGCACGACCCCCTACACTGCCCGAACACCACTGCACTGCCCTAAACCCTGAAACACCACCCCCAGCACGACCACCTACACTGCCCGAACACCACTGCACTGCCCTAAACCCTGAAACACCACTCCCAGCAAGACCCCCTACACTGCCCGAACACCACTGCACTGCCCTAAACCCTGAAACACCACCCCCAGCACGACCCCCTACACTGCCCGAACACCACTGCACTGCCCTAAACCCTGAAACACCACCCCCAGCATGACCCCCTACACTGCCCGAAGCACCACTGCACTGCCCTAAACCCTGACAACACCACCCTCAGCACGACCCCCTACACTGCCCGAACACCACTGCACTGCCCTAAACCCTGAAACACCACCCCCAGCATGACCCCCTACACTGCCCGAACACCACTGCACTGCCCTAAACCCTGAAACACCACCCCCAGCACGACCCCCTACACTGCCCGAACACCACTGCACTGCCCTAAACCCTGAAACACTACCCCCAGCACGACCCCCTACACTGCCCGAACACCACTGCACTGCCCTAAACCCTGAAACATCACCCCCAGCAAGACCCCCTACACTGCCTGACACCACTGCACTGCCCTAAACCCTGAAACACTAGCCCCAGCATGACCCCCTACACTGCCCAAACACAACTGCACTGCCCTAAACCCTGAAACACCACCCCCAGCACGACCCCCTACACTGCCTGAACACCACTGCTCTGCCCTAAACCCTGAAACACCAGCCCCAGCACGACCCCCTACACTGCCCGAACACCACTGCACTGCCCTAAACCCTGAAACACCAGCCCCAGCATGACCCCCTACACTGCCCGAACACCACTGCACTGCCCTAAACCCTGAAACACCAGCCCCAGCACGACCCCCTACACTGCCCGAACACCACTGCACTGCCCTAAACCCTGAAACACCAGCCCCAGCATGACCCCCTACACTGCCCGAACACCACTGCACTGCCCTAAACCCTGAAACACCAGCCCCAGCACGACCACCTACACTGCCCGAACACCACTGCACTGCCCTAAACCCTGAAACACCACCCCCAGCACGACCCCCTACACTGCCCGAACACCACTGCACTGCCCTAAACCCTGAAACACCAGCCCCCAGCACGACCCCCTACACTGCCCGAACACCACTGCTCTGTCCAAAACCCTGAAACACCAGCCCCAGCACGACCCCCTACACTGCCCGAACACCACTGCACTGCCCTAAACCTTGAAACACAAGCCCCAGCACGACCCCCTACACTGCCCGAGCACCACTGCACTAGCCTAAACCCTGAAACACCACCCCCAGCACGACCCCCTACACTGCCCGAGCACCACTGCACTGCCCTAAACCCTGAAACACCAGCCCCAGCACGACCCCCTACACTGCCCGAACACCACTGCACTGCCCTAAACCCTGAAACACCACCCCCAGTACGACCCCCTACACTGCCCAAACACCACTGCACTGCCTTAAACCCTGAAACACTACCACCAGCAAGACCCCCTACACTGCCCGAAAACCACTGCACTGCCCTAAACCCAGAAACATCACCCCCAGCAAGACCCCCTACACTGCCCGAACACCACTGCCCTAAACCCTGAAACACCACCCCCAGCACGACCCCCTACACTGCCCTAACACCACTGCACTGCACTAAACCCTGAAACACCACCCCCAGCATGACCCCCTACACTGCCCGAACACCACTGCTCTGTCCAAAACCCTGAAACACCAGCCCCAGCACGACCCCCTACACTGCCCGAACACCACTGCACTGCCCTAAACCTTGAAACACAAGCCCCAGCACGACCCCCTACACTGCCCAAACACCACTGCACTACCCTAAACCCTGAAACACCACCCCCAGCACGACCCCCTACACTGCCCGAGCACCACTGCACTGCCCTAAACCCTGAAACACTACCCCCAGCACGACCCCCTATACTACACAAGCACCACTGCACTATCCTAAACCCTAAAACACTACCCCCACCATGACCCCCTATACTACACAAAGACCACTGCACTACCCTAAACCCTAAAACACTACCCCCAGCACGACCCCCTACACTACCCAAACACCACTGCACTAACCTAAATCCTAAAACACTACCCCCAGCACGACCCCCTAAACTACCCAAACACCACTGCACTACCCTAAAACATGACCCCCTACACTACACAAACACCACTGCACTACCCTAAACCCTAAAACACTACCCCCAGCACGACCCCCTACACTACACAAGCACCACTGCACTACCCTAAACCCTAAAACACAACCCCCAGCACGACCCCCTACTCTACACAAGCACCAATGCACTACCCTAAACCCTACAACACTACCCCCAGCACGACCCCCTACACTACCCAAACACCACTGCACTACCCTAAAACATGACCCCCTACACTACACAAACACCACTGCACTACCCTAAACCCTAAAACACTACCCCCAGCACGACCCCCTACACTACACAAGCACCACTGCACTACCCTAAACCCTAAAACACTACCCCCAGCACAACCCCCTACACTGCCCGAACACCACTGCACTGCCCTAAACCCTGAAACACCAGCCCCTGCATGACCCCCTACACTGCCTGAACACCACTGCACTGCCCTAAACCCTGAAACACCACCCCTAGCACGACCCCCCTACACTGCCCGAACACAACTGCACTGCCCTAAACCCTGAAACACCACCCCCTTCACGACCCCCTACACTGCCCGAACACCACTGCACTGGCCTAAACCCTGAAACACCACCCCCAGCAAGACCTCCTACACTGCCTGAACACCACTGCACTGCCCTAAACCCTGAAACACCAGCCCCAACATGACCCCCTACACTGCCTGAACACCACTGCACTGCCCTAAACCCTGAAACACCACCCCTAGCACGACCCCCCTACACTGCCCGAACATAACTGCACTGCCCTAAACCCTGAAACACCACCCCCTTCACGACCCCCTACACTGTCCGAACACCACTGCCCTAAACCCTGAAACACCACCCCCAGCACGACCCCCTACACTGCCCTAACACCACTGCACTGCACTAAACCCTGAAACACCACCCCCAGCACGACCCCCTACACTGCCCGAACACCACTGCTCTGTCCAAAACCCTGAAACACCAGCCCCAGCACGACCCCCTACACTGCCCGAACACCACTGCTCTGTCCAAAACCCTGAAACACCAGCCCCAGCACGACCCCCTACACTGCCCGAACACCACTGCACTGCCCTAAACCTTGAAACACAAGCCCCAGCACGACCCCCTACACTGCCCGAACACCACTGCACTAGCCTAAACCCTGAAACACCACCCCCAGCACGACCCCCTACACTGCCCGAGCACCACTGCACTGCCCTAAACCCTGAAACACCAGCCCCAGCACGACCCCCTACACTGCCCGAACACCACTGCACTGCCCTAAACCCTGAAACACCACCCCCAGTACGACCCCCTACACTGCCCAAACACCACTGCACTGCCTTAAACCCTGAAACACTACCACCAGCAAGACCCCCTACACTGCCCGAAAACCACTGCACTGCCCTAAACCCAGAAACATCACCCCCAGCAAGACCCCCTACACTGCCCGAACACCACTGCCCTAAACCCTGAAACACCACCCCCAGCACGACCCCCTACACTGCCCTAACACCACTGCACTGCACTAAACCCTGAAACACCACCCCCAGCATGACCCCCTACACTGCCCGAACACCACTGCTCTGTCCAAAACCCTGAAACACCAGCCCCAGCACGACCCCCTACACTGCCCGAACACCACTGCACTGCCCTAAACCTTGAAACACAAGCCCCAGCACGACCCCCTACACTGCCCAAACACCACTGCACTACCCTAAACCCTGAAACACCACCCCCAGCACGACCCCCTACACTGCCCGAGCACCACTGCACTGCCCTAAACCCTGAAACACCAGCCCCAGTACGACCCCCTACACTGCCCGAACACCACTGCACTGCCCTACACCCTGAAACACCAGCCCCAGCACGACCGCCTACACTGCCCGAACACCACTGCACTGCCCTAAACCGTGAAACACCAGCCTCAGCACGACCCCCTACACTGCCTGAACACCACTGCACTGCCCTAAACCCTGAAACACCACCCCCAGCACGACCCCCTACACTGCCTGAACACCACTGCACTGCCCTAAACCCTGAAACACCACCCCGAGCACGACCCCCTACACTGCCCGAACACCACTGCTCTGTCCAAAACCATGAAACACCAGCCCCAGCACGACCCCCTACACTGCCCGAACACCACTGCACTGCCCTAAACCTTGAAACACAAGCCCCAGCACGACCCCCTACACTGCCCGAACACCACTGCACTACCCTAAACCCAGAAACACCACCCCCAGCACGACCCCCTACACTGCCCGAGCACCACTGCACTGCCCTAAACCCTGAAACACCAGCCCCAGCACGACCCCCTACACTGCCCGAACACCACTGCACTGCCCTAAACCCTGAAACACCAGCCCCAGCACGACCGCCTACACTGCCCGAACACCACTGCACTGCCCTAAACCGTGAAACACCAGCCTCAGCATGACCCCCTACACTGCCCAAACACCACTGCACTGCCCGAAACCCTGAAACACCACCACCAGCACGACCCCCCACACTGCCTGAACACCACTGCACTGCCCTAAACCCTGAAACACCACCCCCAGCACGACCCCCTACACTGCCCGAACACCACTGCACTGCCCTAAACCCTGAAACACCACCCCCTGCACGACCCCCTACACTGCCCAAACACTACTGCACTGCCCTAAACCCTGAAACACTATCCCCAGCATGACCCCCTACACTGCACGAACACCACTACACTGCCCTAAACCCTGAAACACTACCCCCAGCAAGACCCCCTACACTGCCCGAACACCACTGCACTGCCCTAAACCCTGAAACATCACCCCCAGCAAGACCCCCTACACTGCCCGAACACCACTGCCCTAAACCCTGAAACACCACCCCCAGCAAGACCCCCTACGCTGCCCGAACACCACTGCACTGCCCTAAACCCTGAAACAGCAGCCCCAGCACGACCCCCTACACTGCCCGAACACACCTGCACTACCCTAAACCCTGAAACACCACCCCCTGCACGACCCCCTACACTGCTCGAACACCACTGCACTGCCCTAAACCCTGAAACACCACCCCCAGCACGACTCCCTACACTGCCCAAACACCACTGCACTGCCCTAAACCCTGAAACACCACCCCAAGCACGACCCCCTACACTGCACGAACACCACTGCACTGCCCTAAACCCTGAAACACTACCCCCAGCAAGACCCCTACACTGCCCGAACACCACTGCACTGCCCTAAACCCTGAAACATTACCCCCAGCAAGACCCCCTACACTGCCCGAACACCACTGCCCTAAACCCTGAAACACCACCCTCAGCAAGACCCCCTACACTGCCCGAACACCACTGCACTGCCGTAAACCCTGAAACACCACCCCCAGCACGACCCCCTACACTGCCTGAACACCACTGCTCTGCCCAAAACCCTGAAACACCAGCCACAGCACGACCCCCTACACTGCCCGAACACCACTGCACTGCCCTAAACCCTGAAACACCAGCCCCAGCACGACCCCCTACACTGCCCGAACACCACTGCACTGCCCTAAACCCTGAAACACCAACCCAGCACGACCCCCTACACTGCACTAACACCACTGCACTGCCCTAAACCCTGAAACACCAGCCCCAGCACAACCCCGTACACTGCCCGAACACCACTGCACTGCCCTAAACCCTGAAACACCAGCCCCAGCACGACCGCCTACACTGCCCGAAAACCACTGCACTGCCCTAAACCCTGAAACACCAGCCCCAGCACAACCCCCTACACTGCCCGAACACCACTGCACTGCCCTAAACCCTCAAACACCAGCCCCAGCACAACCCCCTACACTGCCCAAACACCACTGCACTGCCCTAAACCCTGAAACACCAGCCCAAGCAAGACCCCCTACACTGCCTGAACACCACTGCACTGCCCTAAACCCTGAAACACCACCCCCAGCAAGACTCCCTACACTGCCCGAACACCACTGCACTAAACCCTGAAACACCACCCCCAGCAAGACCACCTACACTGGCCGAACACCACTGCACTGCCCTAAACCCTGAAACACCACCCCCTGCATGACCCCCTACACTGCCCAAACACCACTGCACTGCCCTAAACCCTGAAACACTACCCCCTGCACGACCCCCTACACTGCCCGAACACCACTGCACTGCCCAAACCCTGAAACACCACCCCTCAGCACGACACCCTACACTGCCCGAACACCACTGCACTGCCCTAAGCCCTGAAACTCCACCCCCAGCACGACCCCCTACACTGCCCAAACACCACTGCACTGCCCTAAACCCTGAAACACCACCCCCTGCACGACCCCCTACACTGCCGGAACACCACTGCAATGCCCTAAACCCTGAAACACCACCCCCAGAATGACCCCCTACACTGCCCAAACACCACTGCACTAAACCCTGAAACACCACCCCCAGCAAGACCACCTACACTGGCCGAACACCACTGCACTGCCCTAAACCCTGAAACACCACCCCCTGCACGACCCCCTACACTGCCCGAACACCACTGCACTGCCCTAAACCTTGAAACACAAGCCCTAGCACGACCCCCTACACTGCCCGAACACCACTGCACTACCCTAAACCCTGAAACACCACCCCAAGCACGACCCCCTACACTGCCCGAGCACCACTGCACTGCCCTAAACCCTGAAACACCAGCCCCAGCACGACCCCCTACACTGCCCGAACACCACTGCACTGCCCTAAACCCTGAAACACCACCCCCAGTACGACCCCCTACACTGCCCAAACACCACTGCACTGCCTTAAACCCTGAAACACTACCACCAGCAAGACCCCCTACACTGCCCGAAAACCACTGCACTGCCCTAAACCCAGAAACATCACCCCCAGCAAGACCCCCTACACTGCCCGAACACCACTGCCCTAAACCCTGAAACACCACCCCCAGCACGACCCCCTACACTGCCCTAACACCACTGCACTGCACTAAACCCTGAAACACCACCCCCAGCATGACCCCCTACACTGCCCGAACACCACTGCTCTGTCCAAAACCCTGAAACACCAGCCCCAGCACGACCCCCTACTCTGCCCGAACACCACTGCACTGCCCTAAACCTTGAAACACAAGCCCCAGCACGACCCCCTACACTGCCCGAACACAACTGCACTACCCTAAACCCTGAAACACCACCCCCAGCACGACCCCCTACACTGCCCGAGCACCACTGCACTGCCCTAAACCCTGAAACACCAGCCCCAGCACGACCCCCTACACTGCCCGAACACCACTGCACTGCCCTACACCCTGAAACACCAGTCCCAGCACGACCGCCTACACTGCCCGAACACCACTGCACTGCCCTAAACGGTGAAACACCAGCCTCAGCACGACCCCCTACACTGCCTGAACACCACTGCACTGCCCTAAACCCTGAAACACCACCCCCAGCACGACCCCCTATACTGCCTGAACACCACTGCACTGCCCTAAACCCTGAAACACCACCCCGAGCATGACCCCCTACACTGCCCGAACACCACTGCTCTGTCCAAAACCATGAAACACCAGCCCCAGCACGACCCCCTACACTGCCCGAACACCACTGCACTGCCCTAAACCTTGAAACACAAGGCCCAGCACGACCCCTACACTGCCCGAACACCACTGCACTACCCTAAACCCTGAAACACCACCCCCAGCACGACCCCCTACACTGCCCGAGCACCACTGCACTGCCCTAAACCCTGAAACACCAGCCCCAGCACGACCCCCTACACTGCCCGAACACCACTGCACTGCCCTAAACCCTGAAACACCAGCCCCAGCACGACCGCCTACACTGCCCGAACACCACTGCACTGCCCTAAACCGTGAAACACCAGCCTCAGCACTACCCCCTACACTGCCCAAACACCACTGCACTGCCCGAAACCCTGAAACACCACCCCCAGCATGACCCCCCACACTGCCTGAACACCACTGCACTGCCCTAAACCCTGAAACACCACCCCCAGCACGACCCCCTACACAGCCCGAACACCACTGCACTGCCCTAAACCCTGAAACATCACCGTCAGCAAGACCCCCTACACTGCCCGAACACCACTGCACTGCCCTAAACCCTGAAACAGCAGCCCCAGCACGACCCCCTACACTGCCCGAACACCACTGCACTACCCTAAACCCTGAAACACCACCCCCTGCACGACCCCCTACACTGCTCGAACACCACTGCACTGCCCTAAACCCTGAAACACCACCCCCAGCACGACTCCCTACACTGCCCAAACACCACTGCACTGCCCTAAACCCTGAAACACCACCCCAAGCACGACCCCCTACACTGCACGAACACCACTGCACTGCCCTAAACCCTGAAACACTACCCCCAGCAAGACCCCCTACACTGCCCGAACACCACTGCACTGCCCTAAACCCTGAAACATTACCCCCAGCAAGACCCCCTACACTGCCCGAACACCACTGCCCTAAACCCTGAAACACCAACCTCAGGAAGACCCCCTACACTGCCCGAACACCACTGCACTGCCCTAAACCCTGAAACACCACCCCCAGCACGACCCCCTACACTGCCCGAACACCACTGCTCTGCCCAAAACCCTGAAACACCAGCCCCAGCACGACCCCCTACACTGCCCGAATACCACTGCACTGCCCTAAACCCTGAAACACCAGCCCCAGCACGACCCCCTACACTGCCCGAACACCACTGCACTGCCCTAAACCCTGAAACACCAACCCAGCACGACCCCCTACACTGCACTAACACCAATGCACTGCCCTAAACCCTGAAACACCAGCCCCAGCACAACCCCGTACACTGCCCGAACACCACTGCACTGCCCTAAACCCTGAAACACCAGCCCCAGCACGACTGCCTACACTGCCCGAAAACCACTGCACTGCCCTAAACCCTGAAACACCAGCCCCAGCACAACCCCCTACACTGCCCGAACACCACTGCACTGCCCTAAACCCTCAAACACCAGCCCCAGCACGACCCCCTACACTGCCCAAACACCACTGCACTGCCCTAAACCCTGAAACACCATCCCCAGCAAGACCCCCTACACTGCCTGAACACCACTGCACTGCCCTAAACCCTGAAACACCACCCCCAGCAAGACCCCCTACACTGCCCGAACACCACTGCATTAAACCTTGAAACACCACCCCCAGCAAGACCACCTACACTGGCCGAACACCACTGCACTGCCCTAAACCCTGAAACACCACCCCCTGCATGACCCCCTACACTGCCCAAACACCACTGCACTGCCCTAAACCCTGAAACACTACCCCCTGCACGACCCCCTACACTGCCCGAACACCACTGCACTGCCCAAACCCTGAAACACCACCCCTCAGCACGACACCCTACACTGCCCGAACACCACTGCACTGCCCTAAGCCCTGAAACTCCACCCCCAGCACGACCCCCTACACTGCCCAAACACCACTGCACTGCCCTAAACCCTGAAACACCACCCCCTGCACGACCCCCTACACTGCCGGAACACCACTGCAATGCCCTAAACCCTGAAACACCACCCCCAGCCCGACCCCCTACACTGCCCGAACACCACTGCACTAAACCCTGAAACACCACCCCCAGCAAGACCACCTACACTGGCCGAATACCACTGCACTGCCCTAAACCCTGAAACACCACCCCCTGCACGACCCCCTACACTGCCCAAACACCACTGCACTGCCCTAAACCCTGAAACACCACCCCCTGCACCACCCACTACACTAACACCACTGCACTGCCCTAAACTCTGAAACACCACCTCCAGCACGACCCCCTACACTGCCTGAACACCATTGCTCTACCCTAAACCCTGAAACACTAGCCCCAGCACGACCCCCTACACTGCCCAAACACCACTGCACTGCCCTAAACCCTGAAACACCACCCCCTGCACCACCCCTACACTGCCTGAACACCACTGCACTGCCCTAAACCCTGAAACACCACCCCCTGCACCGCCCCCTACACTGCCCGAACACCACTGCACTGCCCTAAACCCTGAAACACCACCCCAGCACAACCCCCTTTACTGCTCGAACACCACTGCACTGCCCCAAACCCTGAAACACCAGCCCCACACGATCCCCTACACTGCCCGAACACCACTGCACTAAACCCTGAAACACCACCCCCTGCACGACCCCCTACACTGCCCGAACAACACAGCACTGCCCTAAACTCTGAAACACCACCCCCTGCATGACCCCCTACACTGCCCGAACACCACTGCACTGCCCAAAATCCTGAAACACTCCCCCCAGCACGACCCCCTACACTACCTGAACACCACTGCACTGCCCAAAACCCTAAAACACTCCCCCCAGCACGACCCCCTACACTACCCGAACACCACTGCACTGCCCTAAACCCTAAAACACTCCCCCAGCACGACCCCCTACACTACCCAAACACCACTGCACTGCCCTAAACCCTAAAACACTACCACCCGCATGACCCCCTTCACTACCCAAACACCAATGCACTACCCTAATCCCTAAAACACTACCCCCCGCACGACCCCCTATACTACCCAAAGACCACTGCACTACCCTCAACCCTAAAACACTACCCCCCGCACGACTCCCTACACTACCCAAAGACCACTGAACTACCCTAAACCCTAAAACACGACCTCCTACACTACACAAACACCACTGCACTACCCTAAACCCTAAAACACTATCCCCTACACTACACAAACACCACTGCACTACCCTAAACCCTAAAAAACTACCCCAGCACGAACCCCTACACTACCCAAACACCACTGCACTACCCTAAACCGTAAAACACTACCCCCAGCAGTACCCCCTACACTACCCAAACACCACTGCACTACCCTAAACCCTAAAACACTACCCCCAGCAGTACCCCCTACACTACCCAAACACCATTGCACTACCCTAAACCCTAAAACACTACCCCCAGCAGTACCCCCTACACTACCCAAACACCACTGCACTACCCTAAATCACTACCCCCATCACGACCCCCTACACTACCCAAACACCACTGCACTACCCTAAACTCTAAAACACTACCCCCAGCACGACCCCCTACACTACCCGAACACCACTGCACTACCCTAAACCCTAAAACACTCCCCCCAGCACGACTCCCTACACTACCCAAACACCACTGCACTACCCTAAACCCTAAATCTACCCCCAGCATGACCCCCTACACTACACAAACACCACTGCACTACCCTAAACCCTAAAACACTACCCCCAGCACGACCCTCTTCACTACCTAAACACAACTGCACAATTTGTTACAGGCGTTGCAATGCAGGCCTGTGGTGCTTACTGGAAGTACCTGGTGGGCTAGTTGGGCCCCAGGGACCCTCAGGATTCAAGGTGACCTAATCCCCCAACTTAAAACGCTCCACGGGGCGCGTTTGCACAGTGGTGAAGGGAGGGGGCGGGGCCTCAGGTGACATGTGCGCAAACACGCCCTGTGGTGCGTTTTAAGTTGGGGAATTAATTCCCTTTGAATCCTGAGGGACCCTGGGGGCCAACTAGCCCACCAGGTACCTTCAGTAAGCACAACAGAGTTGCGTTGGAGAGAGGTGAAAAAAGGTGCGTGGCCTCGGAACGCCTCTCTGCAACTCAGCTCTGTGGTCCTAACTGTAGGTACCTGGGGGGCTGGTTGGGCCCCAGGGACCCTCAGGATTCAAGGGGACTTAATCCCGCAACTTAAAATGCGCCACGGGGCGCGTTTGCACACATGTCACCTCAGGGCCCCCCTCCCTTCACCACTGTGCAAACGCGCCCTGTAGCGCGTTTTAAGAGGTAGTTTTAATCCCCCTGCCCTATTATGTACTAGGGACTTGCAGAGGAGGTCATGCTAATCACAGGGGTACCCCAACGCATAGTGTTCCCTAGTGTATGTAGGTGTTTTCACTGTATTCTAAGTGTCTTTTAGCATAGCACTGGCTCTGGTTAGTCAGAGTCAGTTACCACCAGTACCCGTCTGAAAAAGTTGTGGGCACAGGATGATTTTGCAACAAGGCCTCTTTCTGCTACTCTGTTGGTTCTTTCTGCACATCTTTTGCTTCTTTCTGTGCATTTTTTCTTCTTTCTTCACATGTCCTACCTCTGTAGGCATAGTTAGAAACTAGCATTTAAAAAACCTTTGAAATTCACTTAAAAAATCATAGGTTTCAGGCACGTTATAGTTAGAAATTAGCATTTAAAAAACCTTTGAAATTCACTGAAAAAACCATAGGTTTCAGACACGTTATAGTTAGAAATTAGCATTTGAAAAACCTTTGAAATTCACTGAAAAAACCATAGGTTTTAGGGACAGTTATAGTTAGTTGGACATTTCACTCGTACAAAACCATAGAAATTCCCCCGTTATAGTTAGTTCAGCTAACTATAACTCGCGCCCCCGCAATGCACTGCTGATGACGTCACATATTACATCACTCATGACATGGTCAGTGACATCACTGATGACATCAATGATGACATCTCAAATGACATCACTGATGACATCATCCATGTGATAATTTCATGCATCTTCTCACACCCTAATATAACTTTTGATACACCCACTCTAAATTACAGACTGCCATTCTCAAAACCATAGACACTCCAACACCAAAAACTACATACCCACTCACTGATTCTTAGGTCTACACACACATCCACTCACTCACCTGTACAGTCACTCATACTTACAGTCACTCAGTACAGGACTATCATATGCACTCATACACCTATATAAACACTCACACACCGCCACTCACCCATAGAGGTACTCACACACCTAGTCAGTCATGCAAAAAATTAATCACACACCCATTTACTCAACTATACAGTTATACACACACCAGCTCACTTACTCATACAAATACTAGCACATTCTTACGCTCTTATACAATAACTGATACAAGCACACACGCATCCATACAGCCACTCTCACTATCACATACTCTCACTTATAGCCATTTAAATACTCTAACACACATATATACTGCCTTTTACATATGTAGTTACTCGCACATGTACCACTGAGATATACATTCACTCACTAACACACCCATACACACACTCACCCACCCAAGCAGTCCAGCACAGATGCACTCTTGAAATCATGCACCCAGTGAATCACCCACTCACACATCTATGTACAGAGTCACACACACCCCACCCACACAAACACTCAGGCAGCCATACAGATACTCAGAGAACCAATCAATAACCCATATAGACACTCATGTAGCTATTCGCAAATCCATGCATCCACTTACACACCAACAAACAGACGGATACATACATTCACACAGTTTAGTCACTAACCCATGCATTCAGTAAGATACGTTTAATCACTCACTTGTAGAGTCAGTCACTCACGTACTAAATCATCCATTCAGACACTTATACACCCACTCATTCTTCAATACGCCTTTCCCTATATATATTAAACATATTTAAACTTTACAGAAACACACAGTCACTGGATGATGTCATCAGTGATGTCATCAGTGATGTCATTTGAGATGTCATTTGAGATGTCATCAGTGATGTCATCAGTGATGTCACTGACCATGTCATGAGTGATGTAATATGTAACGTCATCAGCAGTGCATTGCGGGGGCGCGAGTTATAGTTAGCTGAACTAACTATAATGGGGGAATTTCTATGGTTTTGTACGAGTGAAATGTCCAACTAACTATAACTGTCCCTAAAACCTATGGTTTTTTCAGTGAATATATATATATATATATATATATATATATTATCTATTGGCGGTCGCCAGTAGATAGTTATAGTTAGGACCTAGTTTCCATAGGAAAAGCATTTTTTCTTTTCCCAATAACTTTGGCGCCGGATGACGAATCTTCGCGAAATTTTCAAAAATAGTGGGGCGCTCCGGTCAGCTCCTATCCTGAAAGTTTCGGGGTTATTTGTCAAGCAGGGGCCAAGAAAAAGGGGGGTCCCAAAACGCGTCTTCCCCATGTAATTTCCCTCAGGAAATTTTAGACACGGCTACAACCCGAACTGATGAACGGAATTACACCAAATTTGGCAAAAAGGTAGCCAGTGGTTCAAAAAGCGCCCTTATTTTTAAATGGTGTAAATCCGTTCAGTAGTTCCTGAGAAATTCAAAAAATAGAGGTCACAAAATCAATTTCCCATAGGAAACTTTAGACACGGTTACAGCCAAAACTGCTGAACGGAATTACACCAAATTTGGCAAAAAGGTAGTGCTTGGTTCAGAAAGCGCCCTTTTTTTAAAATGGTGTAAATCCGTTCAGTAGTTTTTGAGATATTAAAGGAAAAAAATCTTTATATATCTGGGCAGGACCTAACTACACAAGCACGAGCTTGGCTCTAATTGGCTGCCAACACTTCAATCCAGGAAGTGTTGGCAGCCAACTTGGTGCAATGCTTTTTAGGTCTCGCCTACCGATGCAGCGCATGCGCTGCTCACTACACAAACACCACTGCACTGCCCTAAACCCTGAAACACCACCCCCAGCACGACCCCCTACACTGCCCGAACACCACTGCACTGCCCTAAACCCTGAAACACTACCCCCAGCAAGACCCCCTACACTGCCCGAACACCACTGCACTGCCCTAAACCCTGAAACATCACCCCCAGCAAGACCCACTACACTGCCTGAACACCACTGCCCTAAACCCTGAAACACCACCCCCAGCAAGACCCCCTACACTGCCCAAACAAAACTGCACTGCCCTAAACCCTGAAACATCACCCCCAGCACGACCCCCTACACTGCCTGAACACCACTGCTCTGCCCAAAACCCTAAAACACTAGCCCCAGCACGACCCCCTACACTGCCCGAACACCACTGCACTGCCCTAAACCCTGAAACACTAGCCCCAGCACGACCCCCTACACTGCCCGAACACCACTGCACTGCCCTAAACCCTGAAACACCAGCCGCAGCACGACCCCTACACTGCCCGAACACCACTGCACTGCCCTAAACCCTGAAACACGAGCCCCAGCACGACCCCCTACACTGCCCGAACACCACTGCACTGCCTTAACCCTGAAACACCAGCCCCAGCACGACCACCTACACTGCCAGAACACCACTGCACTGCCCTAAACCCTGAAACACCACCCCCAGCAAGACCCCCTACACTGCCCGAACAAAACTGCACTGCCCTAAACCCTGAAACACCACCCCAGCACGACCCCCTACACTGCCCGAACACCACTGCTCTGCCCAAAACCCTAAAACACTAGCCCCAGCATGACCCCTTACACTGCCCGAACACCACTGCACTGCCCTAAACCCTGAAACACCACCCCCAGCATGACCCCCTACACTGCCCGAACACCACTGCACTGCCCTAAAGCCTGAAACACCACCCTAAGAACGACCCCCTACACTGCCCGAACACCACTGCACTGCCCTAAACCCTGAAACACCACCCCCTGCACGACCCCCTACACTGCCCGAACACCACTGTACTGGCCTAAACCCTGAAACACCACCCCAGCACGACCCCCTACACTGCCCGAACACCACTGCACTGCCCTAAACCCTGAAACACCACCCCCTGCACGACCCCCTACACTGCCCGAACACCACTGCATTGGCCTAAACCCAGAAACACCACCCCCAGCAAGACCTCCTACACTGCCCGAACACCACTGCACTGCCCTAAACCCTGAAACACCAGCCCCAGCAAGACCCCCTACACTGCCCGAACACCACTGCCCGAACCCTGAAACACCACCCCCAGCACGACCCCCTACACTGCCCGAACACCACTGCACTGCCCTAAACCCTGAAACACCACCCCCTGCACGACCCCCTACACTGCCCGAACACCACTGCATTGGCCTAAACCCTGAAACACCACCCTCAGCAAGACCTCCTACACTGCCCGAACACCACTGCACTGCCCTAAACGCTGAAACACCAGCCCCAGCAAGACCCCCTACACTGCCCGAACACCACTGCCCGAACCCTGAAACACCACCCCCAGCAAGACCCCCTACACTGCCCGAACACCACTGCACTGCCCTAAACCCTGAAACACCACCCCCAGCACGACCCCCTACACTACCCGAACACCACTGCCCTGCCCTAAACCCTGAAACACCAGCCCCAGCACGACCCCCTACACTGCCCGAACACCACCGCACTGCCCAAAACCCTGAAACACCAGCCCCAGCACGACCACCTACACTGCCCGAACACCACTGCACTGCCCTAAACCCTGAAACACCAGCCCCAGCACGACCCCCTACACTGCCCAAACACCACTGCACTGCCCTAAACCCTGAAACACCAGCCCCAGCACGACCCCCTACACTGCCCAACACCACTGCACTGCCCTAAACCCTGAAACACCACCCCCTGCACGACCCCCTACACTGCCCGAACACCACTGATTTGGCCTAAACCCTGAAACACCACCCCCAGCAAGACCTCCTACACTGCCCGAACACCACTGCACTGCCCTAAACCCTGAAACACCAGCCCCAGCAAGACCCCCTGCACTGCCCGAACACCACTGCCCTAAACCCTGAAACACCACCCCCAGCAAGACCCCCTACACTGCCCGAACACCACTGCACTGCCCTAAACCCTGAAACACCACCCCCAGCACGACCCCCTACACTGCCCGAACACCACTGCACTGCCCTAAACCCTGAAACACCAGCCTCAGCCCGACCGCCTACACTGCCCAAACACCACTGCACTGCCCTAAACCCTGAAACACCAGCCCCAGCACGACCCCCTACACTGCCCGAACACCACTGCACTGCCCTAAACCCTGAAACGCCAGCCCCAGCACGACCCCCTACACTGCCCGAACACCACTGCACTGCCCTAAACCCTGAAACACCAGCCCCAGCAAGACCCCCTACACTGCTCGAACACCACTGCACTGCCCTAAACCCTGAAACACCAGCCCCTGCACGACCCCCTACACTGCCCGAACACCACTGCACTGCCCTAAACCCTGAAACACCACACCCAGCACGACCCCCTACACTGCCCGAACACCACTGCCCTGCCCTAACCCCTGAAACACCACCCCCAGCACGACCCCCTACACTGCCCGAACACCACTGCACTGCCCTAAACCCTGAAACACCACCCCCAGCATGACCCCCTACTCTGCCCGAACACCACTGCACTGCCCTAAACCCTGAAACACCACCCCCAGCACGACCCCCTACACTGCCCGAACACCACTGCACTGCCCTAAACCCTGAAACACCACCCCCAGCACGACTCCCTACACTACCCGGACACCACTGCACTGCCCTAAACCCTGAAACACCACCCCCTGCACGACCCCCTACACTGCCCTAACACCACTGCACTGGCCTAAACCCTGAAACACCACCCCCAGCACGACCCCCTACACTGCCCGAACACCACTGCACTGCCCTAAACCCTGAAACACCACCCCCAGCACGACCCCCTAAAGTGCCCAAACACCACTGCACTAAACCCTGAAACACCACCCCCTGCACGACCCGCTACACTGCCCGAACACCACTGCACTGCCCTAAACCCTGAAACACTACCCCCAGCAAGAACCCCTACACTGCCCGAACACCACTGCACTGCCCTAAACCCTGAAACATCACCCCCAGCAAGACCCACTACACTGCCTGAACACCACTGCCCTAAACCCTGAAACACCACCCCCAGCAAGACCCCCTACACTGCCCAAACAAAACTGCACTGCCCTAAACCCTGAAACATCACCCCCAGCACGACCCCCTACACTGCCTGAACACCACTGCTCTGCCCAAAACCCTAAAACACTAGCCCCAGCACGACCCCCTACACTGCCCGAACACCACTGCACTGCCCTAAACCCTGAAACACTAGCCCCAGCACGACCCCCTACACTGCCCGAACACCACTGCACTGCCCTAAACCCTGAAACACCAGCCGCAGCACGACCCCTACACTGCCCGAACACCACTGCACTGCCCTAAACCCTGAAACACGAGCCCCAGCACGACCCCCTACACTGCCCGAACACCACTGCACTGCCTTAACCCTGAAACACCAGCCCCAGCACGACCATCTACACTGCCAGAACACCACTGCACTGCCCTAAACCCTGAAACACCACCCCCAGCAAGACCCCCTACACTGCCCGAACAAAACTGCACTGCCCTAAACCCTGAAACACCACCCCAGCACGACCCCCTACACTGCCCGAACACCACTGCACTGCCCTAAACCCTGAAACACCACCCCCAGCATGACCCCCTACACTGCCCGAACACCACTGCACTGCCCTAAAGCCTGAAACACCACCCTAAGAACGACCCCCTACACTGCCCGAACACCACTGCACTGCCCTAAACCCTGAAACACCACCCCCTGCACGACCCCCTACACTGCCCGAACACCACTGTACTGGCCTAAACCCTGAAACACCACCCCAGCACGACCCCCTACACTGCCCGAACACCACTGCACTGCCCTAAACCCTGAAACACCACCCCCTGCACGACCCCCTACACTGCCCGAACACCACTGCATTGGCCTAAACCCAGAAACACCACCCCCAGCAAGACCTCCTACGCTGCCCGAACACCACTGCACTGCCCTAAACCCTGAAACACCAGCCCCAGCAAGACCCCCTACACTGCCCGAACACCACTGCCCGAACCCTGAAACAACACCCCCAGCACGACCCCCTACACTGCCCGAACACCACTGCACTGCCCTAAACCCTGAAACACCACCCCCTGCACGACCCCCTACACTGCCCGAACACCACTGCATTGGCCTAAACCCTGAAACACCACCCCCAGCAAGACCTCCTACACTGCCCGAACACCACTGCACTGCCCTAAACGCTGAAACACCAGCCCCAGCAAGACCCTCTACACTGCCCGAACACCACTGCCCGAACCCTGAAACACCACCCCCAGCAAGACCCCCTACACTGCCCGAACACCACTGCACTGCCCTAAACCCTGAAACACCACCCCCAGCACGACCCCCTACACTACCCGAACACCACTGCCCTGCCCTAAACCCTGAAACACCAGCCCCAGCACGACCCCCTACACTGCCCGAACACCACTGCACTGCCCAAAACCCTGAAACACCAGCCCCAGCACGACCACCTACACTGCCCGAACACCACTGCACTGCCCTAAACCCTGAAACACCAGCCCCAGCACGACCCCCTACACTGCCCAAACACCACTGCACTGCCCTAAACCCTGAAACACCAGCCCCAGCACGACCCCTACACTGCCCCAACACCACTGCACTGCCCTAAACCCTGAAACACCACCCCCTGCACGACCCCCTACACTGCCCGAACACCACTGATTTGGCCTAAACCCTGAAACACCACCCCCAGCAAGACCTCCTACACTGCCCGAACACCACTGCACTGCCCTAAACCCTGAAACACCAGCCCCAGCAAGACCCCCTGCACTGCCCGAACACCACTGCCCTAAACCCTGAAACACCACCCCCAGCAAGACCCCCTACACTGCCCGAACACAACTGCACTGCCCTAAACCCTGAAACACCACCCCCAGCACGACCCCCTACACTGCCCGAACACCACTGCACTGCCCTAAACCCTGAAACACCAGCCCCAGCACGACCCCCTACACTGCCCGAACACCACTGCACTGCCCAAAACCCTGAAACACCAGCCTCAGCCCGACCGCCTACACTGCCCAAACACCACTGCACTGCCCTAAACCCTGAAACACCAGCCCCAGCACGACCCCCTACACTGCCCAAACACCACTGCACTGCCCTAAACCCTGAAACGCCAGCCCCAGCACGACCCCCTACACTGCCCGAACACCACTGCACTGCCCTAAACCCTGAAACACCAGCCCCAGCAAGACCCCCTACACTGCTCGAACACCACTGCGCTGCCCTAAACCCTGAAACACCAGCCCCTGCACGACCCCCTACACTGCCCGAACACCACTGCACTGCCCTAAACCCTAAAACACCACACCCAGCACGACCCCCTACACTGCCCGAACACCACTGCCCTGCCCTAACCCCTGAAACACCACCCCCAGCACGACCCCCTACACTGCCCGAACACCACTGCACTGCCCTAAACCCTGAAACACCACCCCCAGCATGACCCCCTACTCTGCCCGAACACCACTGCACAGCCCTAAACCCTGAAACACCACCCCCAGCACGACCCCCTACACTGCCCGAACACCACTGCACTGCCCTAAACCCTGAAACACCACCCCCAGCACGACTCCCTATACTACCCGGACACCACTGCACTGCCCTAAACCCTGAAACACCACCCCCTGCACGACCCCCTACACTGCCCAAACACCACTGCACTGGCCTAAACCCTGAAACACCACCCCCAGCACGACCCCCTACACTGCCCGAACACCACTGCACTGCCCTAAACCCTGAAACACCACCCCCAGCACGACCCCCTACACTGCCCAAACACCACTGCACTAAACCCTGAAACACCACCCCCTGCACGACCCCCTACACTGCCCGAACACCACTGCACTGGCCTAAACCCTGAAACACCACCCCCAGCATGACCTCCTACACTGCCCGAAACCCACTGCACTGCCCTAAACCCTGAAACACCAGCCCCAACATGACCCCCTACACTGCCCGAACACCACTGCACTGCCCTAAACCCTGAAACACCAGCCCCAGCACGACCACCTACACTGCCTGAACACCACTGCACTGCCCTAAACCCTAAAACACTAGCCCCAGCACGACCCCCTACACTGCCCGAACACCACTGCACTGCCCTAAACTCTGAAACACCAGCCCCAGCAAGACCCCCTACACTGCCCGAACACCACTGCACTGCCCTAAACCCTGAAACACCAGCCCCAGCAAGACCCCCTACACTGCCCAAACACCACTGCACTGCCCTAAACCCTGAAACACCACCCCCATCAAGACCCCCTACACTGCCCGAACACCACTGCTCTGCCCTAAACCCTGAAACACCACCCCGTGCACGACCCCCTACACTGCCCGAACACCACTGCACTGCCCTAAACCCTGAAACACCACCCCCAGCACGACCCTTTACACTGCCCGAACACCACTGCACTGCCCTAAACCCTGAAACACTACCCCCAGCAAGACCCCCTACACTGCCCGAACACCACTGCACTGCCCTAAACCCTGAAACATTACCCCCAGCAAGACCCCCTACACTGCCCGAACACCACTGCACTGCCCTAAACCCTGAAACACTACCCCCAGCATAACCCCCTTCACTGCCCGAACACCACTGCACTGCCCTAAACCCTGAAACACCACTCCCAGCACGACCCCCTACACTGCCCGAACACCACTGCACTGCCCTAAACCCTGAAACACTACCCCCAGCAAGACCCCCTACACTGCCCGAACACCACTGCACTGCCCTAAACCCTGAAACATCACCCCCAGCAAGACCCCCTACACTGCCTGAACACCACTGCCCTAAACCCTGAAACACCACCCCCAGCAAGACCCCCTACACTGCCCAAACAAAACTGCACTGCCCTAAACCCTGAAACATCACCCCCAGCACGACCCCCTACACTGCCTGAACACCACTGCTCTGCCCAAAACCCTAAAACACTAGCCCCAGCACGACCCCCTACACTGCCCAAACACCACTGCACTGCCCTAAACCCTAAAACACTAGCCCCAGCACGACCCCTACACTGCCCGAACACCACTGCACTGCCCTAAACCCTGAAACACCAGCCCCAGCACGACCCCCTACACTGCCCAAACACCACTGCACTGCCCTAAACCCTGAAACACGAGCCCCAGCATGACCCCCTACACTGCCCGAACACCACTGCACTGCCCTAAACCCTGAAACACCAGCCCCAGCACGACCACCTACACTGCCCGAATACCACTGCACTGCCCTAAACCCTGAAACACCACCCCCAGCAAGACCCCCTACACTGCCCGAACAAAACTGCACTGCCCTAAACCCTGAAACACCACCCCCAGCACGACCCCCTACACTGCCCGAACACCACTGCTCTGCCCAAAACCCTAAAACACTAGCCCCAGCATGACCCCTTACACTGCCCGAACACCACTGCACTGCCCTAAACCCTGAAACACCAACCCCAGCATGACCCCCTACACTGCCCGAACACCACTGCACTGCCCTAAACCCTGAAACACCACCCTAAGCACGACCCCCTACACTGCCCGAACACCACTGCACTGCCCTAAACCCTGAAACACCACCCCCTGCACGACCCCCTACACTGCCCGAACACCACATTACTGGCCTAAACCCTGAAACACCACCCCCAGCACGACCCCCTACACTGCCCGAACACCACTGCACTGCCCTAAACCCTGAAACACCAACCCCTGCACGACCCCCTACACTGCCCGAACACCACTGCATTGGCCTAAACCCTGAAACACCACCCCCAGCAAGACCCCCTACACTGCCCGAACACCACTGCACTGCCCTAAACCCTGAAACACCACCCCCAGCACGACCCCCTACACTACCCGAACACCACTGCACTGCCCTAAACCCTGAAACACCAGCCCCAGCACGACCCCCTACACTGCCCGAACACCACTGCACTGCCCAAAACCCTGAAACACCAGCCCCAGCACGACCACCTACACTTGCCTAACACCACTGCACTGCCCTAAACCCTGAAACACCAGCCCCAGCACGACCCCCTACACTGCCCAAACACCACTGCACTGCCCTAAACCCTGAAACACCAGCCCCAGCATGACCCCCTACACTGCCCCAACACCACTGCACTGCCCTAAACCCTGAAACACCACCCCCTGCACGACCCCCTACACTGCCCGAACACCACTGCATTGGCCTAAACCCTGAGACACCACCCCCAGCAAGACCTCCTACACTGCCCGAACACCACTGCACTGCCCTAAACCCTGAAACACCAGCCCCAGCAAGACCCCTACACTGCCCGAACACCACTGCCCTAAACCCTGAAACACCACCCCCAGCAAGACCCCCTACACTGCCCGAACACCACTGCACTGCCCTAAACCCTGAAACACCACCCCCAGCACGACCCCCTACACTGCCCGAACACCACTGCACTGCCCTAAACCCTGAAACACCAGACCCAGCACGACCCCCTACACTGCCCAAAACCCTGAAACACCAGCCCCAGCACGACCGCCTACACTACCCGAACACCACTGCACTAAACCCTGAAACACCAGCCCCAGCACGACCCCCTACACTGCCCGAACACCACTGCACTGCCCTAAACCCTGAAACACTACCCCCAGCAAGACCCCCTACACTGCCCGAACACCACTGCACTGCCCTAAACCCTGAAACATCAAACCCAGCAAGACCCCCTACACTGCCTGTACACCACTGCCCTAAACCCTGAAACACCACCCCCAGCACGACCCCCTACACTGCCCGAACACCACTGCCCTGCCCTAAACCCTGAAACACCAGCCCCAGCACGACCCCCTACACTGCCCGAACACCACTGCACTGCCCTAAACCCTGAAACACGAGCCCCAGCCCGACCCCCTACACTGCCCGAACACCACTGCACTGCCCTAAACCCTGAAACTCCAGCCCCAGCACGACCATCTACACTGCCCGAACACCACTGCACTGCCCTAAACCCTGAAACACCACCCCCAGCAAGACCCCCTACACTGCCCGAACAAAACTGCACTGCCCTAAACCCTGAAACACCACCCCCAGCACGACCCCCTACACTGCCCGAACACCACTGCACTGCCCTAAACCCTGAAACACCACCCCCAGCATGACCCCCTACACTGCCCGAACACCACTGCACTGCCCTAAACCCTGAAACACCACCCTAAGCACGACCCCCTACACTGCCCGAACACCACTGCACTGCCCTAAACCCTGAAACACCACCCCCAGCATGACCCCCTACACTGCCCGAACACCACTGCACTGCCCTAAACCCTGAAACACCACCCTAAGCACGACCCCCTACACTGCCCGAACACCACTGCACTGCCCTAAACCCTGAAACACTACCCCCAGCAAGACCCCCTACACTGCCCGAACACCACTGCACTGCCCTAAACCCTGAAACATCACCCCCAGCAAGACCCCCTACACTGCCTGAACACCACTGCCCTAAACCCTGAAACACCACCCCCAGCAAGACCCCCTACACTGCCCAAACAAAACTGCACTGCCCTAAACCCTGAAACATCACCCCCAGCACGACCCCCTACACTGCCTGAACACCACTGCTCTGCCCAAAACCCTAAAACACTAGCCCCAGCACGACCCCCTACACTGCCCAAACACCACTGCACTGCCCTAAACTCTGAAACACTAGCCCCAGCACGACCCCTACACTGCCCGAACACCACTGCACTGACCTAAACCCTGAAACACCAGCCCCAGCACGACCCCCTACACTGCCCGAACACCACTGCACTGCCCTAAACCCTGAAACACGAGCCCCAGCATGACCCCCTACACTGCCCGAACACCACTGCACTGCCCTAAACCCTGAAACACCAGCCCCAGCACGACCACCTACACTGCCCGAATACCACTGCACTGCCCTAAACCCTGAAACACCACCCCCAGCAAGACCCCCTACACTGCCCGAACAAAACTGCACTGCCCTAAACCCTGAAACACCACCCCCAGCACGACCCCCTACACTGCCCGAACACCACTGCTCTGCCCAAAACCCTAAAACACTAGCCCCAGCATGACCCCTTACACTGCCCGAACACCACTGCACTGCCCTAAACCCTGAAACACCACCAGCATGACCCCCTACACTGCCCGAACACCACTGCACTGCCCTAAACCCTGAAACACCACCCTAAGCACGACCCCCTACACTGCCCGAACACCACTGCACTGCCCTAAACCCTGAAACACCACACCCTGCACGACCCCCTACACTGCCCGAACACCACATTACTGGCCTAAACCCTGAAACACCACCCCCAGCACGACCCCCTACACTGCCCGAACACCACTGCACTGCCCTAAACCCTGAAACACCAACCCCTGCACGACCCCCTACACTGCCCGAACACCACTGCATTGGCCTAAACCCTGAAACACCACCCCCAGCAAGACCCCCTACACTGCCCGAACACCACTGCACTGCCCTAAACCCTGAAACACCACCCCCAGCACGACCCCCTACACTACCCGAACACCACTGCACTGCCCTAAACCCTGAAACACCAGCCCCAGCATGACCCCCTACACTGCCCGAACACCACTGCACTGCCCAAAACCCTGAAACACCAGCCCCAGCACGACCACCTACACTTGCCTAACACCACTGCACTGCCCTAAACCCTGAAACACCAGCCCCAGCACGACCCCCTACACTGCCCAAACACCACTGCACTGCCCTAAACCCTGAAACACCAGCCCCAGCATGACCCCCTACACTGCCCCAACACCACTGCACTGCCCTAAACCCTGAAACACCACCCCCTGCACGACCCCCTACACTGCCCGAACACCACTGCATTGGCCTAAACCCTGAAACACCACCCCCAGCAAGACCTCCTACACTGCCCGAACACCACTGCACTGCCCTAAACCCTGAAACACCAGCCCCAGCAAGACCCCCTACACTGCCCGAACACCACTGCCCTAAACCCTGAAACACCACCCCCAGCAAGACCCCCTACACTGCCCGAACACCACTGCACTGCCCTAAACCCTGAAACACCACCCCCAGCATGACCCCCTACACTGCCCGAACACCACTGCACTGCCCTAAACCCTGAAACACCAGACCCAGCACGACCCCCTACACTGCCCAAAACCCTGAAACACCAGCCCCAGCACGACCGCCTACACTACCCGAACACCACTGCACTAAACCCTGAAACACCAGCCCCAGCATGACCCCCTACACTGCCCGAACACCACTGCACTGCCCTAAACCCTGAAACACTACCCCCAGCAAGACCCCCTACACTGCCCGAACACCACTGCACTGCCCTAAACCCTGAAACATCAAACCCAGCAAGACCCCCTACACTGCCTGAACACCACTGCCCTAAAACCTGAAACACCACCCCCAGCAAGACCCCCTACACTGCCCAAACAAAACTGCACTGCCCTAAACCCTGAAACATCACCCCCAGCACGACCCCCTACACTGCCTGAACACCACTGCTCTGCCCAAAGCCCTAAAACACTATCCCCAGCACGACCCCCTACACTGCCCGAACACCACTGCCCTGCCCTAAACCCTGAAACACTAGCCCCAGCACGACCCCCTACACTGCCCGAACACCACTGCACTGCCCTAAACCCTGAAACACCAGCCCCAGCACGACCCCCTACACTGCCCAAACACCACTGCACTGCCCTAAACCCTGAAACACGAGCCCCAGCACGACCCCCTACACTGCCCGAACACCACTGCACTGCCCTAAACCCTGAAACACCAGTCCCAGCACGACCATCTACACTGCCCGAACACCACTGCACTGCCCTAAACCCTGAAACACCACCCCCAGCAAGACCCCCTACACTGCCCGAACAAAACTGCACTGCCCTAAACCCTGAAACACCACCCCCAGCACGACCCCGTACACTGCCCGAACACCACTGCACTGCCCTAAACCCTGAAACACCACCCCCAGCATGACCCCATACACTGCCCGAACACCACTGCACTGCCCTAAATCCTGAAACACCACCCTAAGCACGACCCCCTACACTGCCCGAACACCACTGCACTGCCCTAAACCCTGAAACACCACCCCCAGCATGACCCCCTACACTGCCCGAACACCACTGCACTGCCCTAAACCCTGAAACACCACCCTAAGCACGACCCCCTACACTGCCCGAACACCACTGCACTGCCCTAAACCCTGAAACACTACCCCCAGCAAGACCCCCTACACTGCCCGAACACCACTGCACTGCCCTAAACCCTGAAACATCACCCCCAGCAAGACCCCCTACACTTCCTGAACACCACTGCCCTAAACCCTGAAACACCACCCCCAGCAAGACCCCCTACACTGCCCAAACAAAACTGCACTGCCCTAAACCCTGAAACATCACCCCCAGCACGACCCCCTACACTGCCTGAACACCACTGCTCTGCCCAAAACCCTAAAACACTAGCCCCAGCACGACCCCCTACACTGCCCAAACACCACTGCACTGCCCTAAACCCTGAAACACTAGCCCCAGCACGACCCCTACACTGCCCGAACACCACTGCACTGCCCTAAACCCTGAAACACCAGCCCCAGCACGACCCCCTACACTGCCCGAACACCACTGCACTGCCCTAAACCCTGAAACACGAGCCCCAGCATGACCCCCTACACTGCCCGAACACCACTGCACTGCCCTAAACCCTGAAACACCAGCCCCAGCACGACCACCTACACTGCCCGAATACCACTGCACTGCCCTAAACCCTGAAACACCACCCCCAGCAAGACCCCCTACACTGCCCGAACAAAACTGCACTGCCCTAAACCCTGAAACACCACCCCCAGCACGACCCCCTACACTGCCCGAACACCACTGCTCTGCCCAAAACCCTAAAACACTAGCCCCAGCATGACCCCTTACACTGCCCGAACACCACTGCACTGCCCTAAACCCTGAAACACCACCCCCAGCATGACCCCCTACACTGCCCGAACACCACTGCACTGCCCTAAACCCTGAAACACCACCCTAAGCATGATCCCCTACACTGCCCGAACACCACTGCACTGCCCTAAACCCTGAAACACCACCCCCTGCACGACCCCCTACACTGCCCGAACACCACATTACTGGCCTAAACCCTGAAACACCACCCCCAGCACGACCCCCTACACTGCCCGAACACCACTGCACTGCC